>JBBBVM010000356.1:0-62495 GCA_037355625.1 Petunia x hybrida
AATCCCTGAAGTTTGGTTTGTGCATTCTGGCCGTGCCGCAGTATCGGTTGAGATCCAGAATAGGGAAGATTCTAACACCTCACCCTTTACCTACAAGGACAAGGCGAGACGCAATATCATGGCTGAGTTTGGCAAAGTTGGAAATACTGAGGGAACTCCCGAAAAGCAAGGTTGGTCGCATACGAGGAATATGCTAAGCTGGAGCAAAGGCTGTTCGAGTTGGAGAATAGAATTCCTCTTGTCCATGCTGATAGAACCACCGAACCAAACAAAACTTCCCGCCCTCACGGCAAAGATCCACTATTCCCTGAGAAAGATATTTCACACTCTACTTACGCCGCACCACCAAAAGCACCACAAAACAATCTCCCTACCTTCACTGTCGAACCAAAATTGTTTCATCACCCACCAAAGATCATGACATGTATGCATGGACAGGGGAAGACTCAGATAGCACTAAAGAGCAAGTCAAGTGGCTGGTAGAAAAGTTCAAGCAATTCCAAGGCACCAAGGAAACTATAGGCTTGGCTTATGAGACCTCTGAATGTACCCTAACTTGAAGCTGCCCGATGGTTATAAGACACCCAAGTTTAACATGTTTGATAGCAGTGGCGACCCGATGGCTCATTTAAGGTCTTACTATGACAAGCTGGTTGAGGTTGGACATGATGAGAAAATTCGAATGCAGTTATTCAACCGAAGCCTAACGGGCGATGCACTAGTATGGTACTCAAAACAGCAAACAAAGAAGTGGACAAGCTGGGAAGCAATGTCTGGAGACTTTGTTGAACGTTTCGGGCACAACATTGACACCATGCCTGATCGATTCTATCTGGAAAAGCTGAAGAAAAGCCTACTGAAACCTTTAGGGAGTTAGCAACTAGATGGAGAGCTGAAGCTGCAAAGGTCTAACCTCCTATGGAAGACACAAAGATAGTGACAACTTTCATCCGCATACAGAAAGATGTATACTTTGACAAGATGCCGAATATGCAAGACAAGAAGTTGGGATTTAATCAAGATTGGCGACATGGTTGAAGATGGATTGAAAATTGGCAGGATTGTTAGTTTGGCTGCACTACAAGCCACTAACAAGGCATTACAAACTGGCAGCACGGGAACATCAAAGAAGAAGAAGGACGATGTTTCCTTCGTTGCTGCATCACTTGACCACTCTTCTACCCATAATCACTACTACCAAACACTACCTCAATCATACCCATATGTTCCGCCATCACCCGCTTATCCAGTCTACAACACATAACCCATCTTCCAAAATCCACCTCCACAAAGACCACCCTATCCACAAAGCCCACACAATAGAAATACCAACACCTAACCACCAAGACCTCGCATAGACAAGAACCCAAGACCCAAAATAAACTATACCCCATTAGCCGAATCCCGCACCCAGCTATTTTAAAGACTCAAAGCAGCAGGCCACATACAACCCGTCCCATTCAAAATGCCCGATAGAATGTCACCCTTCTTCAACCAAACCAAAACCCGTGCCTACCACTCAGGAGGACCCGGTCACGACACTGAAAAGTACTATGCTCTAAGAGATAAAATACAAGACCTGATCGATCAAAAGGTGATCCACTTGAAGGCACCAAATGTGCACAATAACCCTTTGCCTAATCACAGAGATAATAGGGTGAACTTGATCGTTAGATGAAGAATGCAACTTGGAAGGAACCATTGTCAAGGCGAAGGAAGCTACACTAGCTTCTGCTTTTGTTACCCAGGCGGCTAAAGCACCAGAGCCTATTGAAGTAGAGGTGGCTCTAAAATTCTACGTTGATGTAGTCTCTCCCTACAATGATAAAGTAGTGCCATGGGATTATGAAGCCGAGAATAAAGGCAAGTCAGTAGTCGAGACCGTTGCAGCACAAGGAATGACTATGAGTGGGAGGATCTATACTCCCGAGCATCTTGTTCAAGGTAGACGAGGCACCAGCGAGGAGGAGTCCGAAGAATGGTGGAAGAAAGTTCAAGAAAAAGAATACTCCGTAGTTGAACATTTGGGCAAGACTCATGCACAAATATCTGTTCTGGCTCTACTCCTTAAATTAGAGAGCCACCGAAATGCCTTGATGAAAGAATTATATAAAGCACATGTCCCGGTGGACACCACAGTTGGGAACTTGGCTAGCATGGATGGGCAAGTCATGGAATCCAATCGAATCGCCTTCCACGAAGATGAGCTACCACCAGAGGGTTTGAGTCATAACAAGTCCCTGCATGTCACCATCAAATGCAAAGACTGGTTTGTGGGAAGAGTTCTGATCGTCGGAGGGTCTGGCTTGAATATATGCCCATTCATCACTCTGAAGAGAATGGAGATTAATCAAAGCAAGATTAGAGAAAGTGACATGAAGGTAAAGGCGTTCGATGGTTCACAAAGAAGCACCATTGGGGAGATCGACTTAATGATCGTGGTCGGTCCCGTGGAATTCACTGCCGAGTTTCATTTCATGGACATCTCCGCTTCTTATAACTTGCTGCTAGGAAGACCTTGGATTCACATGGCTGGGGCAGTGCCTTCTACCCAGCACCAGATGGTGAAGTTCGAATGAGACAACAAGGATGTTGTAGTATTCTGATAAGTGAGCAACTCCATCTACAATGAACAAACTATACCAGCAATCGAGGGGAAGGTTTCTGACGGACAGACCTTCTATACTGTGGAGCTTGTGGGAACAGTGCAGGGTAGTCGAGGAAGATACCATAAAAACTACAACAAAATTTGGAATTCCAATAAGAAGAACACTGACACAATCCAAGGAGGATATACTGCACACTTCACTCCTAAACTCATCAATGCACCACCAGGAACTGAGGAGAAAAAGAGAAATTTTTACAGTGCTTATTGGGATGGCCGAGGCAAAGGCTACGAAGGGAGGAACTTGGTCTAAGAGCCCGTGATATCTGATTGGTGTGTGCCTTCACGTGAATTTTGTGAGACCATACCTGTAAAAACAGAGAAGCAGCCTGTGTACTCACCTAACACCCGTCCTGACTGGAAGTGCATCTCCAAAGAAACAAGGGGAAAGCAATTATGGCTACCTAAAATACCTAAACCTAAACCTATGGAGGTGGAGATTGGGGAACCATACATACTCCCACAGCCTGCGAAGTGCCCTGGAGACTAGGTTATAGGCATTATGATAAGGCAAGGCTATGAACTAGGGAAAGGTTTGGGCAAAAACCTAGATGGCATGGTTGAACTGATTCAAATTGTGATGAGGCCCGACAACGAGAAAGCCGGCATAGGGTACATTGTGACTTATGATAAGAGCATGGAAGAAGCTTCACTGGACTTCAAATACTACAAGAGAAGTACCAAAACTCTCCTACATATTTTCGTCTCGTCTGGCTACTTGGATGATCGTAAGGGGGAGGTATCTGCAGCACAAGAGGTTGAGCCGAAGATTGCTGATGTTGAAGAAGATTTACTGGCAGGCGTGCAAAAGCCGATCCTATCTGACGAAGATTGCTGTGTGATCCTGGAAGAACATGTTGAACCTCTTAGCCTTGCAAAAGTTGAATCTGGAGCTGCACTGAATAACTGGACCAGCAACCTAGCCCGAGCTTACCGCGGACCTTGGTAGAGCTGGGGATAGAGCTTATTTATGCTTTCAAAAATAAAATCCGACCTTGAGTCGTGGAACTTGCATTTTCCTTTTTATTTTTCCTTTTCTTCTAAATATGTCTCCCTACAAACTTTGTTTTGCAAGGATTCATAAATAAAGCAGTGCTATGTTTTCTTTTATTCTGTTTTAATCTTTTGATTACGCGATATTTTACTTTTCAGCATTCAAAATAATAATTCCATTGAGTCCGCAACTGCAACGTGTAACGAAACTACAGAGCTCGAGGAACCTAATTTTGAATATGATGAGTTTGATGAGGTAACACAAGAGGAAATTGAAAGATTCAAAATAAGCCTAAACCGAACCTAGAAGAAACTGAGGTGATAAATCTGGGAGATGATAAAACAGTGAAAGAAACCACGATCAGTGTGCATCTCACCGCAGAAGACAGAAAGCAGTATATTGAATTTCTTAAAAGAATATGAGGATGTGTTCGCATGGTCGTATGATGACATGACTGGCATAAGCACGGATGTGGTGGCCCACAAATTGCCCATCAACCCAGGTTTTTCGCCGGTCAAGCAAAAAGCCTGAACCTTCAAGTCATCTACCTTGATAAATATTTGAGAGGAAGTGACCAAACAGCTCAATGCAGGGATTTTGAAAATGGTCAAATACCCGACTTGGTTAGCCAACATTGTCCCGGTGCCAAAGAAAGACGGGAAACTTAGAGTTTGTGTAGACTACCGAGATCTGAATAGAGCCAGCCCAAAAGATGATTTTCCTTTGCCAAATATACACATCTTAATTAAAAATTGTGCGAAGCATGAACTGCAGTCTTTCATTGCTTGTTTCGCAGGCGATCATCAAGTGCTTATGAATGAAGAGGATGTCGAGAAGACAGGTTTTACTACATCTTAGGGGACTTACTGATATAAGGAGATTCCATTTGGATTGAAGAATGCTGGGGCAACTTACATGAGGGCAATGAATACGATGTTCCATGATCTTATGCACAAAGAAATTGAAGTATATGTGGATGACGTGATCATTAAATCAAGGAAAAGCTCAGAACATCTAGACAATTTGTGCAATTTTTCAATCGCTTGCGTAGATATAATTTGAAGCTGAATCCAGCAAAGTGTGCTTTCGGCATTCCGGCGGGAAAGCTTTTAGGTTTCATTGTCAACAGAAGAGGCATCGAGTTAGACCCAGCCAAGATTAAAGCCATCAAAGAATTGTCACCACTGAAGAGTAAAAAAGAGGTTATGAGTTTCTTGGGACGACTCAATTACATCTGTCGATTCATAACTCAATCTAAGGTTATCTGTGAACCAATTATAAAGTTATTAAAGAAAGATACGGCGATTGAATGGACGGAAAATTTCCAGAAAGCATTTGACCGGATAAAAGAGTATTTGTCCTGCCCACCCATACTGGTTCCACACGAACCTGGGCGACCTTTGATCTTGTACCTGTCTGTGGTAGATTCAGCATTTGGATGTGTATTGGGACAACATGACTCAACTGGAAGGAAGGAGCAGGCCATATACTATCTGAGTAAGAAGTTCACTCCCTACAAAGCCTAGTACACATTGCTGGAGCATACTTGCTGTGCATTAACTTGGGTAGCGCAGAATTTGAGACGCTACTTGACATCCTATGCAACTTTGCTGATATCAAGGATGGATCCTCTCAAGTATATCTTCCAAAAGCCAATGCCTACCGGGAAGTTGGCCAAATGGCAAATGCTACTCAGCGAGTTCGACATCACTTTTGTTACTCAAAAGGCGGTGAAAGCTCAAGCCTTAGCAAATCATATGGTCGAGAATCCTGTAGATGATAATTATGAACCTCTGCACACCTATTTCCCAGACGAAGAAGTCATGTTCGTGGGGGAAGACATCACAGAGGAATACGATGGTTGGAGATTATTCTTTGATGGGGCTGTAAACTTCAAAGGAGTCGGCATAGGGGCGGTACTGGTCTCTGAGACTGGACAACACTATCCTATCACAGCCAAATTGAGGTTTCCTTGCACCAATAACATGGTAGAATACAAAGCTTGAATCCTGGGTCTTAGAATGGCGGTAGACATGAACATACAAGAGCTTTTAGCAATTGGAGATTCTGATTTATTAATTCACCAAGTCCGAGGAGAATGGACGGCAAAGAATTCCAAAATATTGTCGTACCTCGAGTGCATAAAAGAGCTGAAGCAAAGGTTCACCAAGATAGAGTTACGGCATGTACCTAGGCTACAAAATAAATTTGCAGACGCTTTGGCCACCATATCCTCCATGATCAAGCATCCTGACAAGAGCTACATTGATTCAATACTCGTGGCAGTGAGAGAGCAACCAGCATATTGTTATCATGTGGACGAAGAATTGGATGGACAACCTTGATTCTGTGACATTAAGAGATTTCTCAAAGATGGCACTTACCAAAAAGATGAAACAAACCTTCAAAAGAAGACGTTGAGAAGATTGGCAAGTTGTTTCTTTTTCAACGGTGAAGTCCTATACAAAAGAACACCTGATCTAGGTTTGCTGAGATGTGTAGATGCTAAGGAAGCTGCGAGACTTCTAGAAGAAATACATTATGGGACGTGCGGCACGCACATGAATGGTTTCGTACTCGCAAAGAAGATCTTAAGGGCTGGATATTTCTGGATGACAATGGAGCATGACTGTATAAAGCACGTAAAGAGGTGTCATCAATGCCAAGTTCACGGAGACATGATTCGAGTACCTCCCAGCGAGTTGAATGTTATGGGATCGCCTTGGCCCTTTGCCGCTTGGGGAATGGATGTCATAACACCTATCGAACTCGCCGATTAAAACGGACACCGTTTCATATTGGTGGCCATTGATTACTTTACCAAATGAGTGGAGGTTGCATCATACAAGTCAGTGACAAAGAAAAACCTACCCAAGGTTTGGTCGCATAAATACAAAATTTATTTTTCCCTGAAGCAGACACTAGGGCAGAATTTTTTAGGAACTCTAAAAAAATCCAAAAGGACAAATAGGAATTGACACTAGGGCAAAAATTTTTGACACCCTCTCAAAAATTTTGAAATGAAGGAACTGAGGTAGAATTTTGAGGTCCCCTCAAAATTCATTCAGTGGAGAATCCTGGAACAACTTGAGGAACAATGACCACACAATGCAGTTTATGATTCAATGGAATAAAATACTTTCTTCTTACAAAGGCTTTTTCAAAATATTTGCATTGTTTCTTTATTTCTTTATATATCCCCATTAGCTCGTCCGAGGTCCCGGCATTCGAGAGAAGAAGGCGCAAAGCAAGCCAAGAATGCACAAACTAAACCATCCCCCCCCCCAACAACTCACAAATCTTTCTTTGAACGAGGGCACAATGGTACACAGTCCGACACGACAAGCAAACATCTCCTGACGAGGGGTATTTAGCTTCCTTTCACTATGCTTTTATTTTGCAGAGAAGACAGCCCTGAGGGTAGACAGTCCGACGTGAAAGATTGGCATGACAGAGGGTAGACAGCCCGATGAAATTTTGGTATGATAAAAGGTAGACACAGCCCGTAGAAAGTTTGGCATGATAAAAGGTAGACAGCCTGGAGGGTAGACAACCCGATGAAAGGATTGGCATAACAGAGGGTAGACAGCCCCGAGGAAAAGAATGGCATAGTGCGTGGTGAATAACTTGGCATAATGAAGAGGTATACAGCCCAACATGACAGAGGGTAGACAACCCAGTGAGAAAGTTTTGCATGACAGAGGGTAGACAGCCCGATGTGAAGTTTGGCATGACATAGGGTAGACAGCCCTGAGGGTAGACAGCCCGTTGAGAAAGTTTTGCATGACAGAGGGTAGACAGCCCTGAGGGTAGACAACCCGTTGAGAAAGTTTGGCATGACAAGGGGTAGACAGCCCGATGTGAAGTTTGGCATGACAGATAGTATACAGCCCTGAGGGTAGACAACCCGTTGAGAAAGTTTGGCATGACAAAGGGTAGACAACCCGATGTGAAGTTTGGCATGACAGAGGATAGACAGCCCGATGAAAGTTTGGCATGACAAAGGGTAGATAGCCCGGTGAAAGGATTGACATGACAAAGGGTAGACAGCCCAAGGAAAAGAATGGCATAGTGTGTGGTGGATAATTTGGCATAATGAAGAGGTATACAGCCCAACATGACGAACACACAAGCAAATGATGAGAAACCTTGGCAAGACGATCCAACAAATAGGAAAGTCTATTTATACATTTACATATACACTGCTTTTGCGAAACTCACATCTACTGCAGGATATACAATCCGACGATGTAAGGACATTACAATCTGACACTTTGTAAACCCTTACAGTCCCTAAAGATACATCCCAAGAGTCGTGACAAAATTAGTCATTCTGTCAACATCTTTGCCCAAAAAATCTTCCATCATCCCTGGGCAAAGAGGGGCAGCTGTTGACATCTAAATTTGTCCCTCCTTTTTCAATAGCTATTTTTCAAATGAAGTTGCACTGATAACCATACAGTTATATTCACTCTAACCCCTATTCAAAAGTAGTATTTCGCACAAGCACGTCAATCAAGCTATTTTTAAAGACATTGGCACAAGCTACGGCTATTTACAAAATTCACACGTTCAATTACAAATTTTTGCAATTACTCCTATTTTAGCAAAACTGCACAAATTATTTTAAAATTTAAAATAATAGTCTTCCTTAGCCATTTAGCCTTAAAAATAATTTTCTGATTTTTCTATAATTTTATGAGCATTTTATACAATTTCATACACATTTTATAGGTATTTATACACAACATATACACTTTTATACACATATACATATACACCTCAGCATTTGTACACCTCACACTCCCACTTATGCATATCAGTGTCAAGTCGTGCCTACGTGACTTCATCTCCACCATCCAATGGCTCAGAACCCTCTTTCCTTTTTTAATTACACTCAACCCCCAAAACCCTAAAGACCCCTCTCATTTCTCACAAAGTCTCAGCCGCCCCTCCCTTTACTCTCTCTCACTCGCAAACCCTAGGTACCACTTCTATGGCTATTTCTGCTCGATTCCACCGGCGAGACACCGTAAAAACTACACCATCACACTATTTACGCCTTCCGCTACAAAACCCCTACATTTATTTTCTCATTTGACAAAAGGCTAAAAAGGTCGACTCTTGCCTCGACTTCGTCTATATCGCCGAAGAGGAGATGCCGATGGCACCTGAGCAAAGCTTGAACATGGCCATTTTGATGAGAGAGAAAAAAACCTATGTATGTTTGATTGAAATTGGCTTAACCTTGACTTGACCCGTTGCAAACGGGTAATCTTGACCCTTTTTTTTGTTTTCCTTTTCTAATTGTCCCTGGACCTACGTGATGTTAAACACAAATTTTCCTAGTCCTCTTGATATGCTAACATGATTGATTGTCGATTAATAGAGTAAAATTCATAAAAAACTGTCAATCTTGGCTTGTTTCACTGGTTTAAACACTGACACGCTTGTTCATATGCCTGAGTTTAGTGTAATTGCTACTGGTGCCCTAGACTGATCTTGTTAATCTGTAAGTTTAAAACTCAAAGCAAATTTTGAATTGATTGTGTTTATCCTTGTTGTTCTAAGTGAATTCAGCCTTATGCCTTGTCGAATACATGGTCTTCACAATTTTAGGCTTAGAGTTCAAGAGGTAATATGATTGTCATTATTAGGAGAATTTCAAATTGATTCTTGATTGAAAATTGAATGGAAATTGGTTGCCTGGTTGATCCTATGCCAACTGGAGTTATTCAAATCTGTTTAACTATTCTCGAGCCTAAAATATGTTTGGGTAATTGATTTCTTTGAACCTGGACTCTATTACCATTAAGATTAGGAGATTTGTTTGCCCAGAATATGGTTTACCTAAAATCTAGGGATCCTAATTGAACTATATATGGAAAATGTGCAAGAGAATCTGACTTAATTCTAGAAGACAATATAATTCTGCCTTATATGTATTTGCCCGTTTGAATTTGAGTTTTCACACCCCTAGTTTTAAGGTAATTGATTCCTACTCCTATAACTATAAAAGGGCAGCCTTTCTACCTTTGAACACACACAGTTCATACACCGAACACACATAATACATGGCTAAAAATACTTCCTTCTCTTTTCTGAACACACTTCACAAGCATACACCTTCTTACACTAAAGAAACTGAGAAAGAAAAAGCAAAACAGTGTGGCTTCATCGCTGGAACATCTTCACTCTCTTTCAGGATACTGATCTGGGCAATCATCTTGCACTACCTGCACTACACTCTTTTCATGTTTCTAATTTGATAAGAAGGTAAAATCCAATGGACTGCACCCTCACTTGCTTTTATATTTGAACTGGTTATGCTTTTTGATTTCCTTGGGTGCTCCCTGCTTCTATGTGCATCTGTTTGGGTCCTTCTCTTTGGCCCCTGCTAACCCTTTTGCATTTGTATGCGACAGACTTTATATGCATTTGTATTGCTTCGTGTATCCTCTTTCAAAAACAGCCCCTACTATATATTTTGAAATTGACCCCAAAAGCAAATAGCCATTAAGGTTAGGGCTCGACAACTAATGTCAAGTCACACCGATCCGGAATGGTTAACATTTCTTTCAAAAAATAACCCCAATTTGGTTTGTGTCAAGATCTAAAAGCATTTTCAAAAATTGATTATTTCTGTAAAATCCTATTAAATACTGAAATTGCGTAAATGAACTGATTTGAACTATCTCTTGCGATATAAGCCCGACTAAATCAACGTTTGCAAAACTTGAGGCCAAGAGTGCGATTAGGCATTGGCCTTATGCCATTTCTGCAAAATTTCGCAAGCACATACCTTAGTCACCACTGCCCTTTAGACTCTTTGCATGAGTGAATCAAATTGTTTAACGAATTACATTTATAGCCACTTGAGTTAGTAAAACAATTTGCGAGTATGAGTAATACTTGTTTGCAACCTTTTAACATCCAAAAAGTAAAAGCTCGGGCGGGAACCACTTTTTGTGGGACTTGGAAAAATGCCTAACACCTTTTTCCCCGAGTCACTTGGACTTCTTACCCTCGAATCTCTGGAAATGTACCTTTACTGAACAAGACCCGACCTTAGACATTTAGGTGACATAATACACCTTAGAAAATTTATATTAGGTGGCGACTCCAATTTCAAATGTAAACGAGTTACCCAGTCAAACCCGGGCCTTGACTCACTCTGAGTTAGGTAAAAATGTGGGGATGACAGACATTCTTATCTATTCTCGTAACTACGAGGAGCATGATTATAAATTGAGCATTAGTCATCAAACCCTCCATGATCGTAAGTCGTATGCCAAGTTCTTGAAATTTGAGTTTTGGCTTGATTTTGTGGCATTTTTGGGTCACGTGGTATTAGTAAGGGTGTGAAGGTTGATCTGAAGAAGATTGAAGCAACACAGAAGTGGCCTCGTCCCACCACTCCGACAGAGATTCGCAACTTCCTTGGATTGGCATGTTATTATCAGAAGTTTGCGGAGAAGTTCTCCACTATTGCAACTCCCTTAACTCGCCTGACCCAGAAGGCGATTCAGTTCTAATTGTCTAATAAGTGTGAGGCAAGCTTTCTTAAGCTCAAGACTTTATTAACTTCAGCTACAGTGCTATCTTTTCCTTCTGGCACTGGTGGATTTGTAGTCTATTATGATGTGTCCTGTGTGGGTCTTGGATGTGCTCTTATGGAGCACAGGAAGGTAATTACTTATGCTTCCAGGCAGCTGAAGCCGAATGAGAAGAACAGGAAGGTAATTACTTATGCTTCCAGGCAGCTAAAGCCGAATGAGAAGAATTGTCAGACTCATGATCTAGAGTTGGCAGTTGCGGTCTTCACTCTGAAGATTTGGAGGCACTATTTTATGGCGAGCCTTGTGAGGTGTATACCGGTCACAAGAGCTTGCAGTATCTCTTATCTCAAAAGGATCTCAATGGCCAGCAGCAGTGGTGGCTTGAGTTAATTAAAGATTATGATATCACTATCCGCTATCATCATGGGAAGGCAAATGTTGTAGCGGATGCCTTGAGCAGGAAGTCTATGGGCAGCATGAATTTTCTTTATGCTGACATGAGACCTTTGGCCTGAGAGTTGTAGTCCCTTGGCGACTCTAGAGTGAGATTTCTTCGCCTAGGCTCCAGCCGAGTCTTGGCACGAATTGTAGCTGAGTCTTCCTTAATCAGCCAGATAAAGGGAAGACAGTTCGAGGATCCTCATTTGCAAGAGTTGTGTGGTCGTGTCCCAAGTGGAGGAGTTTCTTCTTTCGAGCTCGACTCAGATGGTATTCTTCGATTTAATGGCCGACTCTATGTCCCTAATGTTAGATATTTGAGACTGTCATTGCTCCGCGAGGCTCATGGCTCGCGTTATTCCATTCATCTTAGCATTACTAAGATGCATCAGGATCTCCGAGAGCTATATTATTGGAAGGGGATGAAGAGGGATGTGCTTGATTATGTGTCTCATTACTTGAACTGTCAGCAAGTTAAGTTCGAGCACCGGACACCGGTAGGGTTAGCTCAGGCATTGCACATTCTCGAGTGGAAATGGGGTAGATCGCGGTGGATTTTGTAGATGGTCTGCCGAAGAATCTGCAGCGCCATGATTCAGTCTAGGTTATTGTTGACAGAGTGACTAAATCAGCTCACTTCATCCCTGTGAAGGCTACTGAATCAGCTCAGAGATTGGCTCAGGCTCTTATTAATCAGGTGGTTAGATGACCTTGCACTCTTGTATCTATTATCTCGGATCGGGGTTCCCAGTTTACTTCCTAGTTCTTGTAGTCTTTTCAGAGGAAGCTGGGGACCCAGGTGCAGCCTAGCACGGTGGTCCATCCTCAGAATGATGGCTAGTGCGAGTGGGTTATTCAGATTCTGGAGGATATGCTTAGAGCTTGGACTTCGGAGGTTACAGGGATGATCATTTGGCTTTAGCGGAGTTTTCTTATAATAATAGCTATCAGTACTCCATTCAGATGGCTCCATTTGAGGCCTTGTATAGCCGTATATGTCGTTCTCCTATCAGTTGGTTTGAGTCTCGAGATATTGAGGTGATGAGTGCAAATATGGTTCGTCAGACTCTTGATGTTGTTCATGTTATTCAGGATCATCTACAGACCACTCAGAGCAGGCAGATTTCATACTCGAACAGGAGGAGTCGGGCGTTAGAGTTCGAGGTCGGCAACATAGTATTTCTGAAAGTGTCGCCAATGTGAGGGGCAAAGAGATTGGGGAGAAAAGAGAGGTTCATTGGCCTTTTCCTTACAGAGAAGCGTATTGGTAAGGTGGCTTATCGGCTTGATTTACGAGCTTCTATGCCAGTTCATCCAGTGTTTCGTGTATCGATGCTTCGGAAATGTATATGCGATCTTTCCTAAGTGATTGAGTTAGATCCTTCCAAGTTGCTATAGTTATCTGTGATATCCGAAAGCTTCGTTCAAAGCAGATTCTAATGGTTCAAGTGTGATGGCATAATTGTCCTCGAGAGGAGGCTACTTGGGAGCTTGAGTCTAGTATGCGTGAAAGGTATCCTCACCTCTTTGATGATTCAGGTTCAATCTTGATCTTTTTCGTTCATTTATGATTCTCCTTTCGTAATGTGCGATTGTATTTGCTGATATGCTAGAAAAGTTTGTTCAAATGTTCTTATCAGTTGAGCTCAATCGGCTCTAGACTTTAGCTCGTTCGAGGACCAACAATAATCTAAGTTGAGGAGAATGAAACGACCTTAGGTAGTTATTTTGGTAGTTAGGACTCCAATTGGTGTGCCGATAGTTTTAAAATCTTTTTAAGATCTATTAGGACTTGTCTATAAAATTTGAGCTAAATTGGACCTCGTTTGGTAAGTATCGGAAGAAGGTTTTAGTTTCCGTTGTCGATAAATCTTAAAAAGAGGTTTTCGAGCTCGATTTTTGTGAATGAGCTCCGATTCAAAATCTGAAAGCATCGTTAGGTTTGTATGGTCATTTGTGACCTGTGTGAACTTGCAGAAGTGAATTCCGAGTTTGTTCGGATAATTTTTGCTGAAGTCTTGAAAGTTAAAGAATTTGATTTTTTCCGTTTAATCCGTATCTTGAGCTTCGGAATCTGATTCGAGATACGTCTTCGCAAGTAATTTTTATTATAAATATTTAAAAATTAGTAGCTGAATTTGATATGTTATCACAAATAAAGTTTGTATCTTAAGATAAGATTAGGATATTATTTAAAGAAAATAAAAGAAAAAAGAAAAAGAATAAAATAAAAATAAATTAAATGATGGACTTGAGAGGCGGTGGTTAAGGGATTTTATCCCTTAGCCTAACGTTTCAAGCATAGAAATAAACAAAGCAAGGAAACCAAACCGAGACGCAGTGAAGGAAAAAAAATCAGAAAATAGAGAAAGGAAAGGAAAAAGAGAAGGAAAAATATTGAATTTTCACCCCAAAACATCCAGGTAATGATGTTAATTTATTATTTCAGTTTATTACGTGTGTTTGAATATGTTGTAACGGTAAAAATCGAGATATTAGACATCAAACTAATAAGTTGAATTTATAGTTTAAAGTAGGGGTGGGTGTTCGGTGTTCGGTTCGGTTTTTTTCAAACTTCGGTCTTCGTTTGGTTTGAAGAGTAGAAAAATCCGTAATTTTTATCCTTCGGTTCGGTCAGTTTGGTTTTTTAGTTCGGTATTCGGTTTGGTACATCGGTTGTTCAGTTTAAGCCAAAGTTTATAGCCAAAAAAAAAGGTCGAACAAAAAAAATTTTAGCCTTTCACAATCAACTAATATCCACACTTCATTTCGTTGTCTTCTTAAAAACAAATCTGAAGACATGAAATGGAAACAATTCTTTCCACAATCCAGACTTCAACAAATTTAACAAATAAGAGACATACATCATGTGCTCTTGCTGAACTTAAAAATCATTTTGGCTCTCTACAAGTTACATTCCTAGAGGAATATTGAACAGAGGCCTCTAGTATAGAAACAAACATTCTAGAACTCATAAAACTGCTTAGCACACAAGAGTTTAGGTGAAGAAACGTCAAGATTACAGCAAGACATTTTGTCGAACACAAAGAGGTCATGGATGAGTTTGAACATGTTTAAGAGAGAACGAACATTCAGACCTCCCCAAAAATTTCTAGTAGAAATCCAGCACTCACACAGCTCTCAACCAGGTCTCACCAATATTAATTCAACAGAGGGCACGGGGGATTACGGGGAATGGGAATTGATGACAGGGGCAGAAATTGAGCAGCAAAAAGGAGAGAAGGGATAGAGATTTACCTGAGCATCGACGCGACTGGCGGCGATTGGTGGTGTGTGTTCACAGTGAGAGGCAGTGGCAATCGATGGTGAAAATTGACGGGAATTGGGAAGGGGATGAGCAGAATTTAGGAGACAAGAAATTCACACCTGAGTTGTTGTGGTCGCTGGTGGTGGTCGCAGTAGTGATGATTGACAGTGGTTTCTCAGAGGCGGAAGGCGGTGAGTGGTGGTGATCAGAGCAGGTAGTGGGGTGAGGGGAATCAAGATAGTGAAATTGGGAATTGGAGACGGGAGGAAATTGAGAATAGAGGAGAGAGAAGACAGATTAGAGAATTGAGACTTACCTGATCGCCGATCGTAGTGGATGACAGTGGTGAAATGCTTCGGGTTTTTCGGTTCTTCGGTACCCAAAGTTCCAAAATAACCGAAACCGAAGACCGAAGTTTTAAAATTTTCTAAATCGAACCCGAACCGATAAACCGAAGTTCCGAACTAGTTCGGTTCAGTACTTCGATTTTTTCGGTTTAATGCCCACCCCTAGTTTAAAGGGTTAATTAGATCCCGATTATGGAATTGATTATATATTCGAACTCAGGGAGTTATGGGAAACCCATAAATGTAATTTATTTAAAGTTGGGTTATGTGATATTGAATCATGTACGTAGGCCAGGACAGCGTACCGCGTATGCGAATCAGGTGTTAGGTTCCTAACCGGATTGTTCTAAGACGTAAGGAATGAAGCCTTTAGCCTTATTTGATATATTTTTCTACTTATTGAATAGAGCGGGTTCGTTTGGCAGTGAATCCAAAGGGCAAAGCAGTTGTTGAGTAAGCAGTGCTAATTTTGGAACAACATAAGTGATTATATCCATTTCTTTAGTGGCCTTTGGCCTTGTGGGTATTCTACCACGTGTTCCTTACGTGTGTAACTGCCGATAGACATACTTATTACGCCTTAGTTTTGGATGTACACTGTATATTACTCCATATATTATGCCTTGTTGTTGGTATTGCATTGAGCATAGAAGCATTGTACTCTAGTTGTGAGCTTGACATATACTTTCCGGTAGTCGATGAGAGTCCTGCATCGGTGAAGGGTTATTATAGCATATACTTCCCGGTAGTCGATGAGGGTGCCGTACCGGTGAAGGGTTATTATTGCATATACTCCCTGGTAGTCGATGAGGGTCCCGCACCGGTGAAGGGTTATTATTGCATATATCTCCTGGTAGACAATAAGGTCCCGCACCGGAGATAGAGTTCGAGCACATATGACCTTATTGCATCATGATACATTCATTTCATATCTTTATATGTGTTTTGTGAGCTGTATGGATTTATTGTATTGATTATCTATGAATGACTTATCTGGTTGACCGTTATGGCTTCTGTTTCCCTAGCTAGCGTAGCTATTTTTCGAGCGCTAGTTGTCGCAACCCCTTTTTTTCTTTAACTCGGAGTGAGTCAAAGGTCGGGTTTGACTAGATAACTCGGTTGAATCGATTTTGGAGTCGCCACCTAATAATTTTGTCTAAGGCGTATTAGGTCACCTAAAAATGTCTAAGGGTCTGTATTTAATTTCGGGAGTCATGCTTACAGAGGTTCTAGGCAAGAAATCCTAGTGACTCGGGAAGAAAGTGTTACGCACCTCCTAAGTCCCACGAAAAGTGGTTCTCGCCCGAGTTTTAATTTTTGAGATATTAAGGCTAAACTATCTAAAGGTCGCAAAAGTAAAGAATAACTACATTTAAGCCTAAAGAAGCAATTTTGAGTCTAAAGTCAATTTCTTAATACGAGGCTAAAAGGTCGAAGCTAGGCAAAAAGGACATTCATGCAATATGTTAAGGCAGGCAGCAGTATATATTCAAACACATATGGGCCATTCTTTATATTTGCAAATACGTCCTAAGCCCACTGCTTAATTGCGCATTTGGCCACAGATATAATATTTCGATTTGATAGCACTAAACTTGCAAGAATTGCCCAGAAATAGCTTAGTTATGCAAATTCGAATTGGATCAGTTGCAAAAATAGGTTTATTTTGAAAAGGGGTTTTCCAAAGAACATAATAACCAACTTGTAGTTATTATGCTAAAGAAATGTTAGCCGTTTTGGAGAGAGTGTTTCAACATTAGTTGTTGAACTCTTTTCCAAACGCTTTTTTGTTTTCGGGGTCAGATTTCTAAAATATATATATAAGAGTGGTTTAGGATTCATTTTGAAACTAGGAGGTACAAAACACATCAATGCATATAAAGGGTTTTCCGCACGTAACTATATATAATATAAGCATGCCAAATCATGTTAGGCGATACACTTTAGTTTTCAAAAAAAATTTATATATACGTATAACGTATAATCGACCCCATAAACTTATACACCCCTATACACCATTAGATTAGTGTACAGGAGATAAAAAAATTTTAGGAAAGACATGTTTAACACATAGACAAGCCAGTTTTGAAAACAGGGATTGGGCCTGTATAGAGAGTGCAAAAGAGGGGCGATCCAGGATTTACACGAAATAATTCAGTTCAGATAGTCATTGCACAAAAGGCCCCTATTTTTTAGCAAAATTTCTAGATAGCTGAACATATTCGAGCAAACTACCAGGCATTTTACCAGCGCTATTACAAATTAACACAGATAAGTTTAACCAATAACCTTTTTGACTTAACATGCAAAAACCCTGTTTTTTTTTAATGAAATGATGCAAACACATAGTAGAGTAAAGGTTAGAGAAGGCCCCTGGATGGCTGTATACATCGCTCACTGCTATGTAATTGTCACAGAACCTGTTTCAATATACTTTGAGCACAAACAGGGAGTCCTAACAAATACAACAGAGAGGGGGAAACTAAAGGGTTAAGAGGAGACAAAGAAAAGTGCCATGTGAGCACTTAACATAGGGCTAGCCCTACTTAACACTTATAAAAAGAAAGCCACAATCAGGCCTTCTCAAGTAGCCATAAATACCTGCATAAAAGAACATGGCATAGCTTGGTAAGCTATCCAAAATAGGCTGCACAAAGGGGTTAGCAGTGGTGGGCTAAAAGGCCCAAACAAGCACAAGTACCATGCAGTTTATACAACAAGAAGGTCAAGTTTCAGAGAAGGAAAAAGTTTTCTAGATGACTACCTTAGTGCTTTCTTTGAACAAACAAACAGAGTGAAGGCAGTGAGAATGCAGCAAAGAGAACTCTTACAAGTGATGTAAGAACCTCCTACTTTTCACAGTGTAAAACTTAGAGAATGGTGAGATTTCTACAGTGATCAGAGAGAGGAGAGAATAGCTTTTTTTAGCCGTCTTGTAAAGGATGGAAAGGGCTGGTTTAAATAGATGTAATGCAGGGTTGTAGAAATTCAAATTCCCTCTTAGAAAAGGAAAATAAAATCAGTATTTTCTTAAGAGAAGGAAAGTTTTGATTGTCCTGTCAATTTACTCAATCAAAGATATTATAGCCTACATAATTCCATAAATGACTAGTCGTTTGAAATTCAAAACAGAGGGTATATTGCTGTGTAATTGGATTCCCACGTATGGAGCATACTGGAGGGAGAACACCTTGTATTTTACCCACATACTTAGATAAATACTTAATGTATAAAGCCAAGTGACACTCAGCTTTACCAGAAAGGAAAGAGAATATCATAAACAAGGCAAGGTATGCTATGGGGTATTTGTCAAATAGAATTAAGGCAGGGAATCAATTTACTGAAATTAAAGATATTGTCAAATATTTGTAAAAACGTATACAGATTCAATTCATTCCCTCTTTATTGTTTCGAAATTCAGAGGTCATATACAAAAAGAGGTGTCAGAGTCATGTAGTTTCATAACTATACTCCTAAACATGATTAAGGACAAATCGTATTGGACTCACTGTTAAATCGAGATGAATTCCTGAACATGATTCTAGCTGAGCGTATACAATTCATCAATTAAGTAAAATGAATGTATACTAAACAAAAGTAGCAGGGATGAACATTTCATGCTTTTCCACGAATAACAAATAAGAAAGGATACATATAGAAGCATTGAGAGACGTTACCTCTTTCGTCATTAGGTCGAGTCAGATTCAACATGTTTTAGTGAGGGATTTCCATTTCCGAACTTAGTTCTTCCATCTAAAATGTGTGAGAGTCCCCATCTTAATGTATCTCTACCAGTGTCTTGGTTTTTTCAGTGAAAGCGATAGGATCAACGAAGGGTTGGGTTTTTTGACTTCGTCGCTTGGGAAAATCGTTATAGGGATTTTCTTGTGGACGGTGAGGAGAGTGAGAAACTGTATTTTGTTTGTCTCGACGGTGAAATTGACCGAAAATGGCCTTGACAGTGGCGTCGTTAGGGTTTCGATCAATGGAGAGAGAAGAGGTGAGGGCGGCGTGTTTTCTGAATGGAAAAAAGGGGAAAATGACTTTGGGTTTTAGGGTTTGGGGCTATGAGTGTAATTAAAAAAAAGAAAATGGATTCCTGGTCGTTGGATCAATAGTTTGGACGGCTAGATGAAGCCACGTAGGCACATGTGGGGCTGATGTGGGTAATGTCGTGGAAGGTGAGCTGTATATGTGTATAAGTGTATATAAGATGTATAAAAATGGCATAAAATATGCATAAATGCATAAAATGTGTATGACATGCATATTAAATACAAAATTAATTTGAGAATGCCTAAAATAATTAGTAGGATGTAGGAAAATATTATAAATGATTTAAAATATAGTAGGTAGTGTTTTTAAAATATTTTGATTAAATTAGAAAATACGGGGTAGTTGCATATTCCGTGCAAATTTTGTAAATAGTCGTAGCTTGTGCTAGTGTCTTAAAAAATAGCTTGATTGACGTGTTTTTTTGAGATGAGGGTTTTGAGAGGAAGTCAATACGAGTAAGGGATAAAGACGATATAGTAGATTGTATGATCATTAGTGCAATTTTGTCTGAAAAATTGCTATTGAAATAGAATGGACAAAATTGGGTGTCAACACTAGTTTGCCCTCATTTATTGGTCATTCTGACTCACTCCCTATCTGTTCTTGTGATTTCTTTTCGTTTGGCAGATTCTGCTTTAGGACCTAGCCAGCCACGTCGTGATTGTGGAGCAGTACGTTCCCAGCTGTCTACGGTGAGCCATCTTGTTCATTAAGGTCACCAGTTGTAGATATTGTAGTTTATCTTATTTTTGCTCCCTTTGTGAGATGTGTATATCTTTTGGACTTCCTAGATGTCTGATCTGGAAACCTCTAAAACTGTGTATTTTGGGTAGTTAGTTGTATTATTCAAACATCTTGATATATGTATATCCTTGGGAGTTATCTTTTGTTATTAAGGTTAGGTTCATTTTATTTTCAAGGTAATTCTACGCCATTTATAACGATTCAGTCAATAGGGTTGCCCAACAGGTCTAGAGGAGGTGGTCTGGTGCCCGCACGGCCTAGCCGAGAATTTTGGTCGTGTCACTTAAGGTTGTTATGCGTCATCCCGACACGACTTAAGGAATAAGCTGAGTCTACCAACCGCATCCCCAAAAATTATCTATGTGTTGCATCGAGTAAAGTCAGAACACACATTATAGACGACACATGACTCGAAACAAGGTCAAGCTTTGAATTTTTTTTCTTTTCTTTGATTATCCCGAAAAATCCCTTTTCTGACATACCAAACATAATTTAAATAAATAACACGAGACAAATTCAAAATAATATTTAACATGACATGCGACTCAAAAATATAAACAAACTGACCTGATATTGGGCGGGTCCTCCCGGATGATGAAAATAACGAGACTCAGCTTGAAGCGGAGTCAGATTATTCCATGAGGATCGATGCAAAGTATTATCCAATTAATTATAAATGATTGTCCTCATCCTCACTTTTATCCAATTAATTATAAATGATTGTCCTCATCCTCACTTTACCTTAACAAACAAAACCGAAACACATGGTTCGACTCAGACTTTTTGAAAAGTTAAGACTCTACACGAGATTCGAGGAAAACTTTAAAACTAAAGTCATTTTTTCTTTTCAATAGACGACTCAAAATGGACTACTACGGTGGTCTAAAATGGATGCAACGAAATTTGATTTGCTAAATGCCTCTCATTTGACTTGGAACACACATATCGAGGTATTTTCAAAATCGACTCTTATATTAACATGACATAACTGACACAAATTATAGACCTTAACGTAGACACTACAAAATTCTCAAAATTTCGCCATTATAACAGCGTAAACTCCATTAAATTATTTTCAAAACTCACGACTAGAGTTGGACTCAGATTCAAACACAAAAGGGTCCGATAATTTTTTCATCATAACAGCACAAAATGATGATAAATTATTTTCAAATACTTGGGACCAAACTTAGACACAAAATAAGACTTAAAGAGTTCTTAAAAAGAATTCGCCATTACAGCGGCTCAAAATGACAACTACAAAAAATTTTCTAGACACGAAAATGAAAATCTCATTCATTTTTCTTTTTCAAAATTATAACGCTCTCCCCCGGTGATCGGTCAGCGTAACAACCCTATCAAGAAAATACAACACATAAAATACTAATGACGTGTCTCTTTGGGCACATGCCCCATCTCGACACAAAAGGGTCAGCCTAGACAAGTGCGATATCAAGTCAAATATGGAGTGTAGATAATTGAGCCTAAAGGTTTAACTTTAGGTGACACAAATAACTCGGTGTCTAGACTGGCTTAGAACCCGGTGGACAATCAAACCGGGCGAAAAGCGCATCGAGGTTGTCCGGCAACAGTGTCTCTGGCTTAACCCCAGCACACCATCCTCCTAAATCATGGGCAATTTATGTAATAAAATTATGCTAAAAGCAATACTTGTAAGTGCATGTGTGCAAGTGTTCCATAGAATCAGAGGGTTGTGGAAGAAGACAGTTTATATACAGTTCAACAATATCAAAGCGGTAACAATCAACTCTCATGTGATAACGGTAAAAATATAACAACTAGATATTTCATAAATTAAAACATGTGACAATTTTATCAAAGCTAAAAATTCTAGTTTTCACTATTTTTCCCAGCAGAGTCGCCAAGTTATCGGGCCCTCTTTTTTTAAAAAAATTTAAAGAAAATTTAAAAGGCAGTGACTGGTGTTTCAAGGTATACAAAATATTTAAAGAGAACTTAGAGTCGCCCCTTGACAAGTTAGAGATGTGCCAAGTCACCAAAAGGGTGTACCTAGAACAACTCTGATACTCCAAATGGTATGCGTCAGAGATTTCGAGTAAGGTCCTCAGTAAACTCTCGGGAAGGTATTAGGGACCCTCGAGTCCTGTGCCATGCAAAGTTGCTTTATTGTCATAGATTAGTTTAAGAAATATTTGGTTGTTATATATTTGCTGTTAATTAAGTCCACTTTGAAAATATATGCTAAACTTGATGATTTGAATTTGAACTCCAAAAGTGAATCATGATTACATTGCTTAGAACTAAACTAATTAAAAATAAATTTAGTTGAAACATTGTATCATTTTAATAGAAGTGATTATTTGTGGAGAAAATGGTTGTTTCATCAAAAGGGCCTGTCTGTCAACAAAAATTAAAGAGGAGCAGTTTGCTTTTACGGGCTTTATAATATTTGCAAAGATGATCTAATGATTCGGATCCCTTTCATTTTTATCCTATTTATGTCAATTATTGTCATATTGGACCTAACCTTTGCCTAAAAAGTTTGTTGTTAGATCTACCCAAAGTCATCAAGTTTCATGATTTCTTTTCAAAATTTAATTGGCAACATAAACCTTACCATTGTTTAACTATTCACATGCTTAACTTAAATAAACAAACAAATCTAAATTATACTCAAATGCGAATATTGAGTCCTAATTCTTTTTCTCGAACAGTTAACAAGCTAGCAGATTTGCAAAGATAAAAGTAGACATGTCAAGCATAAAAATCTTGGATGGACCTTAGATAGGCTGATCTTTTTTTATAATATCCCATTGCAAAATACACATACAAAAGGTTAGGAAAGTTACCTAATGAGCAAGGTTCCTTAAGCTCAACAATGATGATCCATAAAACTAACCCCAAATGTTGAAACAGCGAGTAACTTCCGAACCAGCAGCCGCGCAACCAGCTTCCAAACATACCCCTCTCTTTTTAATTCATGTTGTCTCTTTCCCTCTCTATTTATTATCCTCTCTCTTTTGTTCTCAACTTTTTGTAGGTGAAAGAGATATTAAATATGTTCCCTCTCCTTAGAATGAGAGCCAAAGCTCTCTTTTATAGTCAAGAGATAGAGTGTGAATTTTATAGTCAAGAGATAGAGTGTGAATTTGTACAAAAGTACAAGACTCATGTGCCCCACTTGAGTGCCTTTCACATCTCTTTTAAGGCTTTTCAAACAAATATTCCAGCTACTCTATATGTCCTAAGAGCTGAAAATATAGGTTGTCCTAATTGATATGACATCCCTATGGACTAGGCTACTTGGCCTATTGGACTCAAACTTACTACAAATTAAATTCAAACCTACTTAAAAGATCTACACAACTAATATTCATTTTCAGCCCAATATTCTTAAGCCCCTCTTAAGTTCTACATATGGTCATAATGAACCTCTGAAGTCTCAATTCTAACTAGCAAACCCTCAGTTACCTTTTCTAAAGACGAATTCAAACTAACAGAGCATTCAAAATAATCTCAGGCTGCTTGTGAGCTTTAAAATGCTTGAAATGCTTGAATGGACACTAAACAATAGATACCAACATACTGCCACTAAGATCTTATATGGTCTCATTCACAGAACTAAACAAGCAAACAATCCACCGGACAAACTTCACGACTAAACGGCAATTTCACATACCCCATCATGCTTAATCGAGATTAGATCAGTCAAGACCAAAATCAACATTTATACAAAAGTAAAGTGGGACATGGATAAATCTGGACGAATTTCACCTAAGCTTTGAACATGCTAAACCTAGATTCCAGCTTAAACAGAAAATTGACTCACGTCTACGACTTATACAAAACATATGCTCACACGCAAGAAGACACATACTGGACTTGAATATCAATCAAACATACGTAAATGCTGAATAATATTCACACTTAAACACACTGGATTAACAATAGTGAGCACTTTCATGCTTGGACATACATACTAACTTCGATCATCCGAGCTACTTCTATAACTAACAAAGCTAAACACAACAAGATAATGATAAACTAATCAAGGGTGGGAAGTAAAAAAGGTTCCATCTAACCCGTTAAGCAAATACGGCCAAACCTGCCACTGCCCGATTCACCACCAACAGTATCTAAACCAATGTTGCTACCTCATCGATGCCAAGTCACAGCTCCACCACGACTTCACTACCTTCGTCATCAGAATCGCAGCACCATGAGCAAAGCTCTTAGTCTTCCCAACCTCGGGTTGCATTAAGCATGCCTGGAGTTGGAAAAACCAAGCGTTTTGCCCCTGGTAAGAAGAAAAGGGAAGAAGGCAGAGAAAGCACCGGAGAAGACAAAGACCGCCGGAGTTTTGTGATTTTGGCGACTGTCAAGGCTCGATCTACACTTAATGAGAGCAAATTTTTGAAAATGAGTAGTAGATATGGAAAGAGAAGGTCAAGGCGGTTCCGGGAGTGTATTCTTGTAATTTTCCAGGCACCCGCCGACGGTGGTTGGCAGTGGTGGACAGCAGAGCCGCGACGGCGATGGGGGCAGAGCCATGGCCGCTAGTGTTTCCGATAGTGAGGGAGAAATTTGGGCAGAGTGCCTTTAGATCAAGTGACTTGAGAGGTGTAAGGGTGGAAATGAGGAATTTAAGTGTTTTTATACTCAAATTGGAGAGGAATGATAGCCATTGATCCAATCTTGATCACACGGCTGCGATAGAGGGAAATAAAATTATGGGCTCCAGGACTTGGACGGGTCAACTAAGGATTGGGCTTGGACTCAAGCTAATTGGGTTTCTCCCTATCCCCTTCTATTTTTGCTCAAATTGAATGGTCCAAGTAACAATAATCCTAATCAAGTAATTTAGACAAGTAATAATAAAACTCACAAGATTACCAAAAAAAGTACATCGATTATCACAAGAATGTAGACTAAACATGCTCACAAATAATTTTACTTTTGGTATTTTTCTGATATTTTCTCCTAAAAATGAAAGATAAACCCGAGAAAAATAAGCAAAAATTAACATGATATTTCAACTACTTTCGAAACGTGCCAAAATTAGGTGATTATAAAGAAGGCCATGGAATAGCCATCAGGACCAGTGACTTTGTCTCTTGCACATGCTTGGACACTATCCTAAAGTTCCCGGGCTTCAAAAGGGCTCTATAGTGACTGATTTTCTTCTGTGGAGATCATAGGGTATGTTATAAGTTTTATTTGGGCTCTCCACTACTATGTTTCTACATATAAATTCTGGTAGAAGGAGACAATTTCCCTTTTAATGTCAAGAGGGTTCCTGATGATCTCCTTTTCTATACCAAGCTGATCAATGTTGTTGAATCTCTTGTGGGCATTAGCAGTGCTATGAAAAAACATTGTGTTGTCCCCTTGTTTCAGCCATAAAGCTCTTGATCTCTGCCTTCATGCCACTTCTTCATGCCTAGCAATTTCTTCAAACTCAACTAGTAAAGCAGATTTAGTAAGTATTTCATCCTCATTCAGGCTTCTTTAATCCTAGATTTCCTCTAATTTAGAGAGATATGGTAAAGAACATTTCTTTTTTAATTTTCTAAGTTCCCTTGAGTTGAGTTGCTCCATTCTTTAAGTTTCTCATTCAAAGCTTTTAGCTTGGAAACTAATACATAGTCTGGTCTTCCTTCATAAGTGAATGAGTCCCACCATATTTTGATTCTGTCATTGAAACCTTTTATTTGGAGCCACCGGTTTTCAAATTTGAAGTAAAACTTGCATGGTTCCTAATTCTCACATCGGAGCAACAAAGGGGTGTGATCTGAAGTCACTATTAGTTGATTGTTTAATGTTCCTGAAGTTTACATCCAGTAATTTGAGAATAGAAACCTATCTAACCTGACTGTTGTATTGTGTCTTTCACCTTTCTTCCATGTGATTTTCCACCATAAAGCTGAGATCCACCAACCCCATATCATTGATACAATCTGAAAATTCTATCATTGATCTGGTGTATCTATTGCAGTTCTTCTTCTTTGAAGGATATCTCAATGTGTCGAAATCTCCAGATAGAACCTATGGACCAGAAAAATAAGCCTCTGGCCGCACCAATTTCCCACCAGACATCTTCTCTTTCTTCCCTACTGTAAGGGGCATAAACACTTGTTAGATGCCAATTGAAGTCGTGAGTTTTCCCAGTGAATTTGCATGTTATAGAGTAAGATGCCAAGCTGCTGATTTCTCCTTCCCATACTCTATTGTCCCACATGAGTAAAATGCCTCCTCTAGTACCACTAGCTTCCAGTTGAGCAAATTTAGCCCCATCTGTTGGTCCATAATTCTCTAACAATTTCTTTGATGTCCCCTTCTATTTTTGACACTTGAAAACAATACATGTCAGCATTCCAAGTGTCGATGCACTATTTAATTAACCTTTTTTTCCTGGGTCTATTCAGCCCCCTCACATTCCATGAAACAATGTTGACTTTCATTGATCTTGGTTGACAATGTGACCTCCTCTGCTTCTAGTTCCATTGCTTTTGAAAAAACTCCCAATTTCCAAACTTTTCAATTCTTTGACTCCCTAGAATTTAGGGGTAGCATTCGCCACCGCATGAGATTCAATTCTGTTGGCTTGTCTATGATTATCAATCTTCATGAACATCTGCAGCGCTTCCTTTTCACAGCCTTGAAAGTCGACTCCAAATTTTCTACTTAGTCTGATTATGTTCTTATGGACCCAAAGAGTAATATAAAATTCAAGATCTTTTTTTGCCTCATAAGTTTGCATGATCAAAGGTGCTGCTTCCTAAATTTTCCCAACAACATCTTTACTCAGGTCAATAATTTGCATGTTTTCATTCTGTTGGGGAACATATGAAGAGCTTCATACTTGAAAGGTGGTTGCCAGAGCACCGTTCCATGACTGCAGGTTCTTTATTTACTTCCATATGATCTTCTTCTTCTTCTTCTTCTTCTTCTTCTTCTTTTTCTTCTTCTTCTTCCTTTCCTGATTCCTAATCTGTTTTCTTCTCATCTTGCAGGTTTAGATTGGCTTCAGAAAGAATTATGGCCAGAGAGGGGAGATGAGATGCTGAACTTTTCGTTACTATTGGGTTGGGCCTCAAATCAGATTTTAAAGCCTTTGCATTTTGGGCTTCAAACATGCATTGACATACAGGCCTATGGGCAAAGGAATTTTTGTGAAATCTACTTTAGTTCTAAAACGTGCATTTGTCATAGTTTAGAAAAATATAATATGAATTCGAAATGAGCTCAGAAGTTGTTAGTTAGCTCAATTATACCTTTATCTATTAGTGCCAACTTAATTTCATTGCTTTAGCCTTTATACTAGAGACTTTAAAGTCTTACACACAGAAGATTAATAATTCTAAAGACTTGAGGGTTAAAAGTGCAAATAGTAGTGAAAATTTGCCTGGCAAAACATCATACTGGAGAGTCTTACCACCTTTCTCTTTGAAAAAACTTACACATATTTCCTCCATTTTCAGGTAATAAGAGCTTAGTGAATCTTTCCAAAAAAAGGTAAAATTTAACCTACATTTGCTAGCCATGGTTTCATGAGCTGAGTTGATATTTTATAATGTTTCTCCATAACAATGTTTGTATATATCATGTCTCTGTTCATATGTTTTATTTTTAAAGCTCAAGTTTAAAACCCCACTCAGTTTTCTCACTATAGAGTGTGTGTTTTTTCTTCCTTTCTCCATCCAAATATTGTTTTCCAAAGAAAAAGTTTCCAATATTTGAGAAAAGATAAACCCACCTATTTTTATCTTTATAGATATAACACTTATCTTTTTTTTTTGTTTTTAATGGTGATTTTAGATAGCTGTAATATATACCCACATCCATTTGTATTTGTAAAATAGTTTGTTGTTGCAAGATGAGATGGGAAGAGTTATACATTGTATTTGTAAAAATGAATTCTTGGTTGTATTTTTTTCTCTTGTTGTTAACGTATATTTTTATTGCGTCAGCATCACCGGTATTTACATCCCTAGCTTGAAAGGTGAAATGATACCATGCCCCTACGAAAAATGATATGTACTCTAATAATTTGGATGACTTCATAGTTTTTATCCTAAAAAGAACAAAGCCAATAATCAATTACAAGCAATCTTAGCAAAGTAACAAGGCAGGCACTTACATTTCATAAATTGAAAATTTCAATTGCTAAGCTGCACAACTCATTGTAACTTTGTTATTTCTCTGGATTATTTTGAATAGTCCATAATGGCCCAATTGAATGATTAAAAGAAGCACCAGAATGGACAAAGATTTGAAATCCTATTGCACAAATCAACCAACATCTAACCATTAACAAGTAATAATAAAGAAAATCATACAATACTACTAAAATCATAAATAGCTGCCTTGCTCCTATTTTACTCCTTATAACACTTACCGCAGTCCTCTAAGGTTACCATACTGAAGCTCAAAATCAGAATCAACATCGCATGAGGAGTCATATATTATAGTGTTGTTGTCGCTTTCCTTGGAATCATTTGAATCTACTTCGCGATTTTTTCTTCATTTATAACCTCCTCTTGCTCTACCATCCGTTGTTTCCTCCCACGATAACCTTTAAGAAGCACCAACCTTTTCAAAGATAAATCACTTGGGCTTGAATGAGCTAGTAATTTTTGCTCTGATTATGGGACAGAATTGGCCTCATTTGGATCCCTCTCTTTGAACTCATTCATAACTTGATTTTGGACTCTTTTGGACACTTCTTTACACCTCTTGAAGAGCTAGTATTGGGCCCAATCTTTTTCCTTTTAGACATCAACTTGGGAAACAAAATAGTTGTATGACTTGATTCATTTATCTCCTTTGTATTTGATCTATTTTACCAAAATAAGGCACCTTTAAATTTGTATTTGAAGTCCAATGAGTTTATCTTGAAGCTGTTTGGTCTGAGATCATTTCATGGGCCTTCTTTAAGCTTTCAAAGCTTCATCCTTTTCCATTAATGGAGTTGAGCTTCTATGGATACTATCAAGTTCATTATACATATTCCCTAGAGCACTAGAAGATAATTGTGTTTGTAGTCAAGTTTTAGATTGGGAAGTCTTCTGCCAAACACTAGAAGATGATTATATTGGATTGATGCTCTTGATACTAAAGCAACTTTTCTGGATCTAATAGGATTTACTAACCTTACAACCAAACCTATGCTAATCTAGGCAAAACCCTTCCTAATCTGACTTGATCCCATAAGAATCTTTAATCTTAAAAAATAATTAATGTCGTCCTAAATTCCGTGTCCTACTATTAAGACCGAATGCAGTACACCTCTATTTATCTTACCCGTTCATTCCCCTGATGTATTCCCTGCAATGGAAAGACTTCACATAAACTTTAAGCTAATAACAAGATAATTGTAATAACTACAAATGAGGAAGTACCTCTCCCTTGAAGTTGACAAACTGTCATATATTGCTATTGCACTAACAATAGGTTGTACTGGTAAGATTTTGTTGATTGTTTAATGTCTTGCACTTGGAAAACTTGGCTCAATTATACCTTTATCTATTAGTGTCAACTTAATTTCATTGCTTTAGCTTTTATTCCATTAGGCAATAGTTTGGACTTTAGTTTAATATTTACATAAACAAATTAAACTCAAACACATTTCTTTTAGAGACAAATGCATGCTTAAATATTACAAAAATAATAAAACTAAGGGACAAAAGGTAATAATTTTAATAATTGAAGGTTAAAACTTCTAATAGTAGTGAAAATTTGCCAGGCAAAGTTTGTACTAGAGACTTTAAAGTCTTACACACAGAAAATTAATAATTCTAAAGACCTGAGGGTTAAAAGTGCAAATAGTAGTGAAAAGTTTCTCGGCAAAATTCGTACTACAGAGTCTTACCACCTTTCTCTTTGATCAAACTTACACATATTTCCACCATTATCAGCTAAGAAGAGCTTAGTGAATCTTTCCAAAAAATAGTAAAATTTAACCTCCATTTCCTAGCCATGGTTTCATGAGCTGAGTTGATATTTTATAATATTTCTCCATAATAATATTCGTATATATCATGTCTCTGCTCATATATTTTATTTTTAAAGATCAAGTTTAAAACCCCACTCAAATTTCTCACTATGAAGTGTGTGTTTTTTCTTCCTTTCTCCATCCAAATATTGTTTTCCAAAAAAAAGTTTTCCAATATTTGAGAAAGATAAACCCACCTATTTTTATCTTTATAGATCTAACATTTTTATGTTTTTGTTTTTAATGGTGTTTTTAGATAGTTGTAATATATACCCACATCTATTTGTATTTATAAAATAGTTTGTTGTTTCAAGATGAGGTGGGAAGGGTTATACATTTTGTTTGTAAAATGATTTCTTAGTTGCATTTTTTTTCTCTTGTTGTTGTCGTCGTAGGTTTTTATTGCATCAACATCACCAGTACTTATATTCCTGGCTTGAAAGGTGAAAAGATACCATTCCCCTATAGAAAATGATGTGTACTCTAACAATTTGGACGACTTCATAGTTTTTATCTTAAAAAAAAGAAAGCCAAAAAATAGTTACAAGCAATCTTAGCTTGAAATAATAATTATAAAATAAAAAGAGCAAGGCAAACACTTACACTCCATGAATTGAAAATTCCAATTGCCACGTCTTATTTGGGTGTCACAAAGTCTATTCTACGTGGCATGAGATGGGATACACCAGTCTCCTCCAAAGTATCCAAACTACCCCTTCAGATACCAACCAGCTTCTTCACTCTATTATCGTTACAACTCCTAGCACTACCTCATCTCAACCACACCATCGTCTTAGAATTCTTTATATACTATGGGTTATATGGACTAGTAGGAACAAAACTATATTTGAGGGGAAACCTCACAAAATAAATATTGCTCATCTTCAGAATTTGATAATGGAATACTGGCATTTAGCTTATCGTCACAAGCATCGATCACTCAAAAAACAATTGCTGCTTAGGTGGCAGCCTCCAAACTCGGGCTTTGTCAAACTTAACACTGATGGTAGTACATCAACCACTAATGGGGGATTTGGAGGAGTTTTTAGGGATGCTGCATGCAACTGGCTTCTTGGATTTGCTGGAGCTAGCAATCACATGGACTCTCTTCAAGCTGAATTCTTTTCCCTTTTGCAGGGTCTTCAACTGGCCATAGAACACCAATATCTCCCTTTAATTGTGGAAGTAGACTCGCAGGAAGTCATTACTATTCTCAAAACACCAGATACTAACAACTCTTGCTTAATCTTTGATTGCAGGTCCCTCCTGCACAGGCTGGCTGATCCACTAGTTACTCATGTGTATAGAGAGCAAAATGCACTTGCTGATTGTCTTACGCAACATGGGAAGCAGTTGTGTTTAGGATCATCACCTGTTATGCATCAGATGTCACCATATTTTGCTAGATCCGTATATCAAAAGGATCATGATGGCTTCACTACCACTAGATGTGCTTCTGTAGGAAACTATGTATTAGCTAGTACTCCGGAGCAAATGTTTAAGCTCCCTTTTGTAATGATCTGACTAAAGATCATCCCTCCACTTCCCATCCAGCTACACCTAAAATAGCTGGTTTTTGTACTATGGCGAAATCGCCAATAAATGCTCTCTGTACTCCTAGTTTGTTTTAATGAAAGTTAATACTCTTTTATTACCAAAAAAAAAAAAAAAAAAAGCTGTACAACTCATTGTAACTTTGTTGTTTCTGTGGATTATTTTGAATAGTCCATAATGGCACAATTGAATGATTAAAAGAAGCACCAGAATGAACAAAGATTTGAAATCCTATTGCACAAATCAACAAACATCTAACAATTAATAAGTAATAACAAAGAAAACCATACAATACTACTAAAAGCATAAATAGCTACCTCACTCCTATTATATTCTTTGTAATACCGGTTCCAGAACTCTAAGATTACCATACTGAAGCTCAAAATCAGAATCAGCATCGCATGAGGAGTCATATATTATAGTTTTGTTGTCGCTTTCCTTGGAATCATTTGAATCTACTTCGCGATTTTTTCTTCATTTATAACCTCCTCTTACTCTATCAACCTTTGTTTCCTCTCACGATAACCTTTAAGTAGCACCAACCTTTCCAAAGATAAATAACTTGGGCTTGAATGAGCTACTAATTTTTTTCTCTAATTATGGGACAGAATTGGCCTCTTTTGGGCCCCTCCCGTTGGACTCATTCATAACTTGATTTTGGACTTTTTTGGACACTTTTTAGACCTCTTCAAGGGATAGTATTGGGCCCAATCTTTTTCCTTTTTGACATCAACTTGGGCAACAAATAGTTGTATGACTTGATTCATTTATCTCCTTTGGGCTTGATCTATTCTTCCAAAGCAAGACACCTTTAAATTTGTATTTGAAGCCCAATAAGTTTATCTTAAAGTTGCTTGGTCTAAGATCTTTTCATGGGCCTTTTTTGAGCTTTCATAGCTTCATCCTTTTCCATTAATGAAGTTGAGCTTCTATGGATGCTATCAAGTTCATTTTACATGTTCTCTATAGAACTAGAAGATTATTGTGTTTGTTGTCAAGCTTTAGAATGAGAAGTCTTCTGCCAAGCACTAGAAGATGATTATGTTGGATTGATGCTCTTGATGCTAAAGTTGTAGCAACATTACTAGAGCAACTTTTTTGGATCTAATAGTATTTGCTAACCTTACAAGAAAATCTCTGCTAATCTAGGCAAAACTCTTCCTAATCCAACTCGATCCCATAAGAATCTTCAATCTGAAAAATAATTAAGGTCGTCCTGAATTCCGTGTCCCACTATTAATACCGAATAAAGTACATCTCTATATACATTACTCGTTCATTCCCCTGATGTATTCCCTTCAATGGAAAGACTTCATATAAACCATAAGCTAATGATATGATTATTGTAATAACTACAAATGAGGAACTACGTCTCCCTTGAAGTTGACAAAGCTGTCATATATTGCTATTGCACTGACGATTGATTGTACTGGTAAGATTTTGTTGATTTCTTCTTCGATCCTATTTTCTTCATAGTCCTTGCGAAATTGTTCAAGCGTTCTCTTATCAAATGAGATAATAGAAGCCACTAATGTAGACCTTCGGAATCTAACACACAAAAAAAGTAAGATAATTAATGTTACAAAATATTATAATGGTGTATGATGTTTGGCATTTTATGCCTATATTTCCTTAATATTTCCTCACGTTTGAGTACTTTATTCGTACGTTTTCTAGTTAATGAATGTGATTTTGTACTGATTTTATGTCGTATGATTGTAGGTTGTTATGAAGTACAATTGGAGCTTTAAAGAGCATGATCGAGCAAGAAAAGATTGAATTTGGATTGAGGATTGGATCGAGCACACGAAGGCACGACGCGACGCGAGCTGCGGATGAAGGAAGCAGGAAAATTGCCTAGCGCCCTAGGTGGCGCGGCGCGCCAAGGAAGCGCCCAAAGTTCTGGCGCATTTTGGAGCGCGGAGCATGGCCGATGTGAGCGAGATTTGACGGGTTCTGCCTTCGTGCGCGCGTTCCGAGGTGCGGGGCGCCAGCTATAGCGCTCCTGGAGCATTTTTGGACTTTCTATTTCGTCTAGGCTTAGGCGTAACTTATTGCTAGGCTTTGGTAAACACTATAAGTACTTTTTTACTTCATTTTTCATGCGAGTTCAGACTTTGGAGCAATTGGAGAGCTCATAACACCTTGAACAAGGGTTTTTCTTCCTTCCATTAATCTATTACATCATTATTTCATTAATTCATCAAATCCTTGTGTTGTTATTATGAGTATGCGTGGCTAAATCCATCGTTCTAGGGTTAGAGCCAATTCATGAAGGTTGAGGTTTGAATGTTGATTTCCATGAATTGAATTCCAATTATAGATTGTTTATTCTTTCTTGATCATAATTGTTTGATTATAACGGCCGAATAATTGAACACTATCTACGGTTCTTATATTGAACTCGACAGAGGGAATTTATGAACGCACATAAGAAAGAATAGGGCTTGATTGTGAACCTGGGCATCGGGGAATCAATTTGTGGGTAGGATAGACATATACCTATTCACCTTGCGTAACTAATCACAGAATTCGTTAATGCGTGCACGTGATTCAACCCATAGACATATAGGTATTGGAGTAGCCTGCATAGACCGTGAAGAATCGAAAGGTTTTCACGGGTACATTTAACCTGTTAGTTAGCAATCTTGGGACTTAAGAAGTGGAATCAACAGGAGAACTCAACTGGATTGGTCGTAGCTCTGACCCTGGACCATCTCGTAATATTGTTTACAACCAATGTTTGCTCCATTGTTTGACTGGATTTCCACCATTTAAATTACTGTTCTTTAGTTGATAATCAAACTCTCACTATTGGAAAAAGATCCCTGGATAATTAGTTAGAAATTGTTTGTTAGGAGTCCAGTCTGAATAGTCCTCGTGGGAACGATACTCTACTTATCACTTTATTACTTGTCGACCACGTATACTTGCGTGTGCATTGGGAGCACCAGTATAGACAAGGAAGAATATCTCAAGACTACTTGCTAATCGTTTGGGGTAATCCTCATCCCTTAACAAACTTAGGAGTAGCTCAATAAGATTAGAGACTTAAAGCACAACTTAACAAGATTGACATATTTTTTAGGCAAAATACATCGACAGCCCCATAAAGTTGTCCACCTTTTTTACTTTGACACTCTAATTTAAGTCTGTTCAATTTGAACACTCCAACCATATCTTGAATGTTTCATTTAGACACAACTTGATGATGTGGCGTAGTGCGTGTATTACACCATTTTTTAGAGCGTGGGTAAATAATTTCTTTTGTTATAATTTGTTTTCTCTTTCTTTTTCCTTCTATTATTTCCATGTCATCGCCCAACTCATCACCTTCTCTTCTATCTTCCCCACCAATCCACCTCAACCCACCATCAAAGAAGCTTCAAATTAAACAGTTGATACTCAACCAAAACCCACCAAACACCATGGTAAAGTTCATAATAATGTTAAGAACAAACTCCAATACTCATGTATCCAAAACATCAACAAATTAAAGGTTTTAAATTCAAATGATAACTTTAATCGGGCCAAAATTCGTCATCATTAGGTAGAGTTTGGAAGGCAACGTGGCTGCAGAGTTGCCACCGGAACAGCAGCCGATCATTTCTATCGGGCAATTATTTGTTGTTGCGATCTATGTGGACACAAAACTAAATTTAGAATAAGAACCAACTGAATCAAAAAATATTTTCAAAAAAAAAAAATGCAACAATATGAAACGATCTTTAAAAAAAATATGCTTGAAAAAAAGATATAAGTTACCTGAAATTCTTTCATATGTTCCGTCCTAAAGAATTTCAGAGCTTGAATTCCCCACAAGAAAGAAAGTATAAAAGCAAAACAAACTCATCTCTAATTTTCATCTTTTTACTGCTTCTTTCCATAAAAATAAAATTATTGAGCAACAAACAGCTAAGATTTTGACTATGTGCATAAGTTGTTGGGTGCTTGGACTTTGCCAGAACTGAGGAGGGAACGCCAAAATTAGCAGATAAAGAGGCTAGAGATTTCTTTTAATGTTTTTTTCTTTTTTCCTAAAGTTTTCTTTTCAATTTAAAGGTAAATTCACGTGTTTCGTTCTTATTCGTCACTTTGATGTGTGAAGAACACGCATCACTTATGTTTGACTGCCTATTTCAAATGTGTCAAAATGACACATTTAAGATGTGGTTAGAGGTTTCAAATGGAACGAACTTAAGTTGGAGTGCCAAAGTGAAAAGTATGGACAACTTTAATGAGCTATCGATGTGTTTTGCCTATATTTTAATAAAGTACATATTATTTTACTGTAAAGTTCACTTATCTCATTCTTTTGAGATATAAAACTATAAATTAATCATTCTAAACTAACTTCTTATATATTTTTAATGAATAAATAAATACGCTTGATCAAACAACCGATTGTATGGTAAAGATATTAATAATATGGTAAATCTTCTTGCCAAAGCTTTTGAGTTTTTCCTTCTTTTTTTTTTCTAAATAAAAAAATAATTTTTCTACAGTAGAAAATTGTCTAATATTTTAAAACTTTAAATTAAACTCATATTTATCAATAATTTTTGACAACTATATCAATGCAGTGCATTGAAATAAATAGGTAATATATTGTTCACTTTAAAAACTCTTAATAATATAAATAAATATAATTAATAGTAAAATTATGGGGGCATTTGACTCCTGGGGGCCCAAAACGGAAGCTCTAGAGCTCTTGAGCCACCCATGAACAAACTCACTATGACTGCTTATGTAAACACATTCCTATGATTGCTATAGTAAACGGTTCGAGGATCTTTGTTCTTCCATTTAGTTTCAAAATTAAATATATTAGGCACGTCGTCCACAATTTGTTGGGTTGAGAGCTCAATTGGTGGTCTGCCGCAGATTCTAGCAAAAAGAGCTAAAATTGCCTTCCCACAACGGTAGGCATAACAAGTATCTTTTAAAGGTAAAAACAAAAATAAAATCGTGCTAGAGAACGCGAGATAAGATTAATCAATACAAAATTGTAATAAAAATTTATGCTTTAAAGCAAACCAAAGCATAATTTTCTATCATACATTACAAAAATAGAGAGAGTAAGCACCCACAAGAAGAGAGCATATTTTTTCGATAATGTAGCAGAATTTTACTTCTTTTTTTTTTGTGGAACCTTTCTTTCTGAGCTGAAAAAATCTTTCTTCGTGGAGTAACAATGTTGAAATAAAAAGTGATAACTGATATAAAAAGTTGTAGTACATAATTTGCACTTTTGTTTTCACTTTCAGCCCTTTACCTTTTAGTTGTTAATACTTTGTCCCTTAATTTTATTGTTTGGATAAAATTTAGTCTTGGTTGTTTCCAAGAGGATTGTTGTTAATAAAAAAAAAAGTTAGTTGAATACTAAACTAAAGTCTATAATATTTCATAATATTATGACTAAAGCGAAGAAACTATATTAGGCTAATGGATAAAGGTATAAACGAGCCGAATTTGCCAAAGTTTAAGATTTTTAAACGGTTAACGAACATACAATTCTAATGTGATAATGAGCTAACTAACATTTCTAACCTCATGTCAGCTCATTGATAACAAGAAAAATACTTTAATTATCATCTTCCATAAATGCGCTCACGAGAGAAAGAATAGTTTTACAATTATCATGTTACAAATAATAAAGTTTAATAATTATGTTTAAACCGGGCCCTAATTTATTATAAAGAATATAAATATCAAGATATTATCTCTTATGCTTTCTCATCCTAATATTAAACAACTTATATATGTCTCAACTTAAGGGGAAAGGTACAAATGCCTCATGAGAGAAAAGAATAGTTTTACGACTATGCTGCTATAAATAATAAAGTTTAATGATTATGTTTTAAATTGGGCCCTAATTTATCATAAGGAGCATAAGATAAGATCTCTTATGCTTTCCCAACTTAATATTAAACAACTTATGCCTCTAACTTAAGGGGAAAAGTACAAATGCCATTGAACTTTGCTAAAAGGTATATGTTGTCCTCTAGTAAAAGTTGCGGTTAGATATAGTTTTGTCATTTCAAAATTTAGAGCCGTTAATAGAAGACCTTGCCTAAACCGTGATTTAATAGTGTTAAGATCGATCTTTTTTGGCCCAGCCCATGCAAGCCAACAAATAGTTTGCACTTCACTAAATAAGAACTAGCCAGCGTTTAAAAACATTTAGAAGACTATTCACATTTAAGAAATATAGAAAAATCAAGTATTTTTTACTGTGTCTTTTGAATTAAAATTTTCAAAGTCCAAGTAAAATTTATTAGAACTTGCTAAATATGAAGTCCCAGTAAATATTATTGGGACTTTGAAAATTTTAGTTAAAAAATATCAATAAGTACTATTGGGACTTCAAATATGAAGCTCCACTAAAATTTGTTGGGGTTTGTTCAAATTATTAGAGTTTTTTCTTGTGGCTAGTCTTAAAATATGCGTGCTTTTAAAATCTGATTATTTTTCTAAAAATTTGTAATTGTTGACGGATTATCTTTAAGTGGTGTAAGAACTGGCTAATCATCAAAATTACCCTAACCAAGGCCGGACTGGGCCCGTCGATGGGTCTAATTAAATAAAATAATTTTAATATTAAAAAGAGATCAATCCTAAAATACTAAAAGATAGGCTTCATTTAGAATATTTTGTTACAATTCTTAAGTACAAAATAATATTATTGGTATCTTTTTATGTATTATTTTTAATGTAATTTAGAATGCGGGTTCATGGTGAACACCAATTTACCAAATGTGTGTAGTGGCTTATCAAATTTTTTGATTTTTTTTATTTCTTATCATCTTATGTTAACAACAGTAAAGGTATCTAAAATTGTTTCAGAAATTTTGAATTTTCGGTTCCGTTTTAACTAATGGCAATTGAAATAAATTACTTTTTGAAATCAAAGTATGTACTATATTTTTGCTGGTTCATATTCTCTCCTATACTAGCATTGCTCAGTTGAAAATCATGGTAATATCTGGTATACTTCTACTATAAAAGGTTATCAAAAATTCAAAAATAAAATTCACATTACTGAAATAATTAAAAAATAATAATGGTGGACTAGCTCGACCCGACTTGGCATACGACCAACATAGGACTAGGCTAATGATTTAAGGGATAATTACACTAAAAGACAAGCAAAAGACAAAAATTACCAAAAATGACCCATATTTCCTAATCTTACCCGACCTGTCACCCTTTTCCCAAGATAGCAGTCTGCGGCAAGTTTATACAATTTTTTACTGATTATTACACGTGTATAAAATTGTATAAGTGTGTATATGCGAGTGAATAAATTTGTATATTAAGGATTTTTATATGAATTTTTACTTTTTTTGTGTATATTTTTGTATTTCTCTCATTGCTACATATTTATCTATGTCTATTCATATATAATTTATTTTTTGGGGGAGCGGGGAGATTTATGTATATAAACTTGTCCAAAACAATGATTTAGACGCAATAAATAACATAAATTCAGTAAAATAAAAAAAAAGTAACAACACCACTGGCAGAGGAAGGTGTCTGTCGGCGGCTTAGTGGCTGGGAAAAGGGAGATTTGGTAGCTAGGGTATTTTTTATGAAGGAGTGCTAAAATTTGTAATTTTAGGGATGGGTGCAAAGCATGAAAAAAAATATGACCTTCTGTTTGTAATTTTGGGTAGTGAGCTGCCTATTTTTAAAAATTTCTAATAATTTAAAGCTCCATACAAATTGGGGGCCGGTCCAACCTGGAAAATTATGCTTCAAAAGCAAACCAAAGCATAACACTATCATACATTACAAAAACTGAGAGAGAGTAAACAGCCACGAGAAGAAAGTAAAGTTTTTCGACAATGTAGCAGAATTCTACCTTTTTGTGAAACCTTTCTTTTTTTAGCTGAAAAACCTTTCTTAGGTGAAAACCTTTCTTAGGTGAGTAACAATATTTTTAGAGAGAAGGTGGCGACAAGTATACAAAGCTGTAGCACAGAATTTGTATTGTTATTGCACTTTAAGCCCTCAAAGCTTTAGTTGTTGATACTATGTCCCTTAATTTTATTACTTGGATAAAATTTAGTCTTGGTTGTTTCCAAGAGGATTTTGTATAAATGAAATTTGTTTCGTTGAATATTAAAGTAAAGTCTAAATATTTCATTATATTACGACAATTAAGTTGACGCTGATAGATAAATGTATGATTGAGCCGAATTTGCCAAAGTCTAAGATACTTAAACGTATACGATTACACAAATCTAATTTATAATGAGCTAACTAACAACTTCTAACCTCATTTCAAACTCAAATAATGTATTTATGAACTAATGTTTTAGAATTAAAGTAAAAATCACTGAGAATCTTTTTCCCATTGATAAAAACAAAAATACTTTAATTACATCTTTAGTAAATACGCTCATGAGAGAAAAAATAGTTTTATGACTAGCTGATACGACAAATAAAGCTTAATGACCAAGTCTAAAAGTGGCCGTTAATTGATTATGAGCATAAACGTCAAGATATAGTCTCTAATGCTTTCTCAATCTAATATTAAACAACTTAAGTCTCAACTTAAAGGGCAAAGGTACAAATGCCATTGAACTTTCTAAAAAAAATACAATTTGTCCTCCGCTAATAGTTGCGTTAGATTTAACCTTGTGATTACAAAATTTTAGAGCCATCAATATGGGCTTAACCCGCTAGGCTGGCCTGGTCTAGCCCGTGATTTATAGGGTTGGATTAGGGTCTCTTTTAGCCCACGAAAGATCGAGGCATTTTAGCCCGGGCCACGCAAGCCCATTGAACTATATTTTTTCTTGTGTACATTCTCTCCTATACTAGCATTGTCAGCTGAAAATCATGGTAATATTTAATGCACTTTTAGTGTAAAGGTTATTAAAATTTTAAAAATAAAACTCATATTATAAATAAATAATTAAAAAATAATAATAGTGGGGCTAGCCCGACCCAGCCTGCAGCCCATATAGGAATGGATTGTGCTAATGATTTAAAGACTCATGTAACTTGTGGGCCGGCCCGACAATTCAAAAAGCCTACCTACGCTAGGTGGGGCAACCCATATTGACAGGAATACAAAATTTTGCTAGATTAATCCTCGTAGACTAACGGTAGACCTTCTGACACATGCACATCGTTTACTAGGGAAAGATCTCATTTTGCCCTTAAACTATAGAAATTTTTTACTTTTGAACCATGCGAAATTGTCCAAATCTCATTTTTCTTTGCTATCATCCCTCTTCCTTCTAAATTGATGAACTCCATAACAATTGATTTTCTCCACTCTCAAACACACAAGCTGAAGATCAATGTTACTCCACCACTACTTCAACCCCACGACATTTATAGATCGAGCAAACAAAAATCCAACACATATAGAGGTGTAATTGATCTTTGTTTAAGTTCCATCTAGTTGATTTGAGGCTTAAGGGTGGTTAATTTGAGTCTCAGAGATAAGGACTTACTTTCGGAGGTTATGAGTATTATATAAGGCGGTGTTTATGTTGTAGAGAAATGGCCCATTGATATGATCCTAAACACTAAAAATAGGAAATCAAGCGACAATCGATAAAATAAACGACACAAAGTAAAAGGGATAGAAGGAATAGGGAAATAGATAGAAGAAAGAAAGAAATCAATCCCAAAATTGTAAGTAAATTAGAACACTACAATAAATTGTAATACCCTAATCTAGACGAATACAATCAAAGACCAATATCTGAGGGGGAAGAGACTTGAACTCAAGCAATGGATCTCTCACACAAAGAAATCCAAGAGAGATCCAAGAAGAGAAAAAGGGTTACAACACACACACACTCTCACAAGAGTATTCTCTATCATCCAATAAACTCTAGCTAAATGACTAAACCCTAGGATTAGGCTATTTATAGTAGCTAGTTAAATACAATGATAAATGGACTAAAATAACCCCTAATGTTAATTCTGAAAATCTGCCAGGAGAGGTCATTCTTCGCTATCGCGCATGTAGCCTCGCTATAGCGATGTGTATTCAGATATATCATCACGATCGCGCTAAGTCTCTCGCGATCGCGGACTTTGATTATTTTCTTCTTTGCGATCGTGCCACTTTCTTCGCTATCTCGATGTGCAAATTTCCAGAATCCTGCAATCTTGCATTTTTCTCATTTAGCCATTCTTTTGACTTGAGCCTTGCTTTCACGGCTTCAAGCAACAATCCGGTTCGCATCATTCCCTCCTTCTTTAGAGGAATTCGTCCTCGAATTTGTACCTTGCAAAACCATGACGCGAATAAGTACCAACTCAATAACTTTCCAAGCACTACACAAATAGAGTGGAACAATACTCATATACTCATGCTTAAAGTGCACACTCTTATGGTATAGCCAACCATCAAAGTCATCCATAAAGAACATTTTACCAATTCCAATATCAAAAGCTAGGCTAGAAAAGCAACAATTAGCAAGTTCATTCACAAAAGAGTTTTCACTTTCAAGCTCATTATCCTCATGCCAAGCCTCCATTGACAATTGATCACTCTTAATATTGGAAGCTCTAGCAAAATCTTCTCTAAATGTATGCTCAAAACTAGGATTAGAGCAAGTAAAGAAATTGACACTAAAGCTAGCATCTATTAATTTACCACTACTATTACTAGTGCCTCCCTCCTTCTTTAAGGAGCAATCTTCACCTTTGGAGGACTTCCAAACATTAGACAAGCTTTCAACAAACATTTTGGGAGTTAGCTTGCTAACATCCACACATTTATCATCTCGATCAAGTCATAAGAATCATTTTGAGCAAATAATGGAATGTCAATACTAAAATCATCTTCCAACACTTCATCTTGCTCATTTTCAATAAACAATGGATTTTCAAATATTTTAAAACCTTGACACAAACCACCACCACAATCAAGAATGCTATCACATCAAGATCAAGTAACTCGTCAGCACATTTATCAAACAAAGGTGGGGTGTCATAACACAATTCATTATGTTCAAGCTCATCCATTTACACATCACTAGTGTGGAATAATTAACACACATAAAATCTATCAATTTTCTTTTCACAAGTGTGCCCAACTGGTGTATGCTCACAACCACTATCATCAATGCAAGATAAAGAATCATTAATTCCATAAAAGGTAAAGCTATCAACCAAACTCAAGTCTCTATTAAACTCACCCAATGAATTACAAGAGTTACGATTAGCTTTGTTACCTTATTGCATATGTAAAGATTCTTCTTTACCTTGGCTTTTCAAAAGTAAGCTCACTTGTTCATTTGGAGACTTCACCTTGGTCTCCTCTTTTTCTTCAAGGCATGGAGCCTCTTCTAAAGAAGGATTCCCCAATGCAGCATCTCCAAAGGTACCTTCAAAATGCACAAGACAACTAGAGAAAGAAGAAATGTTAGAATTGTTAGAATAAGGAAAATCCTCACCCTCACTCTTTTGTTTTCCCTCTTTCTTTTCTCTCATTTCATTTTCAAGCTCTTCTCTCTTTTCTTGTGACAACTCACTCACTTCACTCACTGCAAGCTCTCATTTTTCCTCTCTTAAATTGTCACTTGTCACTCCCTTACTCCTCTCAATCTTTTCTCTCTCAAGTTCATTTGGATTAGGACATATTCCAAGAATCCCTTTGGAAGGAGTAGGGGTACTCTTGACCTCAACTTTCAATTTTTCTCCTTGAGAACCTTTATCCAACCTTTGCCCCACCCCTTTTGCCTTTGTCTTTCTTGCCATTTCTAGCATTCTCAAATAAAATTCTTTTGGAAGAGTGGTGTTAAGAATAAACTTTTAGTCCCGTAAAGTGAGAGCATGCTTTCCCAACTTCTCACTATACTTGGCATTTCTAGCAAGCTTCCATGGTTTTCCCACCAACAAGTGACAACCTTTTATAGGCATCACATCACATAGTACTTTATCATGATAATTACCAATTTTGAACTTTACCCATACTTGTTGTGTAATGACCACAAATCCATCTCCATTCAACCAAGGCCACCTATAGGGCAAGGGATGACTACAAGTTTCCAACTTTAATTGCTCAACCAAAGAAACACTTGCAACATTAGTACGACTCTTATAATCAATGATCATAGCACAAGCGCGCTCTCCAATCTTATAAATTGTGTGGAAGAAGTTCTTTCTTTTTTCCAAATGTTACTCCACACAAACTTCATCACACTCATGGTTGTCTACAATATGATTCCGTTTAAACATAGTTCTTAAAGCATTGTTAGTCCAAGACAAATCACTTGTAGTACATGTAGCACCTTTTCTCACTCTAGGCCTCAAGTTGCCTTTCACATAAGAATTAGAGACATTAAACCTTTTAGCACAATTAGAAGATGCAGACTCTCTTTTTCTCATGGAGTAATTACCACTTCTTCTCAGACCAATAGAAAGATCACCACTACTCTCTTGTTTATTTTTAGGAACACAAAAAGGGGATGCAAATGGACAATCTCTATAATAAGCTTCGTCATCAATTCTCTCTATGTCACTATCTACATTTTCAAGTTCATCACAAGGAGATTGTGTAGGAACATTGTACCTTGAAGCGTCACTATCATCATCTCCAAGACTAGAAGCATAGGAGTTTTCATCGTCGCATTCATCCTCATAAGCCTCATAGTCTCTACGAGCTTCATGATCACCATAGTGACTCGCTTCATCTCCATAAGAGCCATAGTTCCCCGAATCATCATAGTAACTCCCACAATCATCATAGGAGCCATAGTCTCCACAATCATCGTAACAATCCTCATCGTCTCTATAGGAGTCATAACCTCCACAATCATCTCCCGAGGACATATTTGCAACGATGAAAAGAAAAGGACCTCACAAATTCACTCCCTCACGTGTATCACTCGATATATGTTCATTCAATTTTCTATCCACTCGTGTATACACTCAAGGTCAATGGCTTTTGTGTCCATACTCTAATGTTCTCACCACTCAAGCCTTTTTCCACTCAAGGGTCCCCTTAATCTCTTCAAGGTTCTACAACCTCAAATTCTCAAGGTAAGTATCCACGCTTCGGTTCGGAGTGGAGTTTATAAGACACGAAAGAAACGGACAAAGACACACAAACGGACTAGGAACAAATAAAATATGAAACGAAACTAAAAAGAGAAAAGTACGAATCAAATTGGCATGAAATGAATTTGTATTTGGATAAAATTTTGTTTATGATCTAGAAACTTACTATTTTTTATGATATGAAAGGGGTTTGGGTGATCTAAAACTGTTTAGAGGCTGTTCCGAACAATCTGTAAAATGACTGATTTTTTTGTTCAGCGCTATCGCGTAATGTCGGGCGCTATCGCGAAGAGTGTCAATAACCCTGCGCTGTCGGCGCGCGATCGTGAAGAACAAATTTCAATAAGCCTGCGCTATCGCAGAGCGATCGCAAAGAACAATAATTACACAAGCCTGTGCGGTCGCGACAGTTGGAGCGCGATCGCGAAGAACAAAATCTGGGTCTGATGCAGAACTTGAAGCCTGAATTTCTGGAAATTTTCTTCACTTGAATCTTCACAAATCAACTTGTTTTTGCTTCAAATTTGATATATAAGCTCCTTATAAGTCCGTGAACAAACCCTAATAATTAATTCTTCAAAAACAACACCCAAAATGCAACCCAAATCAATTGTTGAAGAACTTGAAGAATCCTAATTTTTTATTCTTCAAATTGATGCCCCAAACATTGTTTTTTGTTCAATTCCTTTAAATCACAGCTTCTGGCATCAATAATCAACAATTTCCAACAAGAATTTCACCCAAAGAAACCCTAAATCTATGACTCAATTTTTGGGATTTTTCAATTTTTATATTTTTTTGTAATTTTCAGATTTTGATAATCAATTCCAAGATAGTGTTTGTGGAAACAAACACTGATCCGAGATTTGATACTAAATGATATGATCCTAAACACTAAGAATAGAAAATCAAGCGACAATCGATAAAATAAACGACATAAAAGTAAAAGGGATAGAAGGAATATGGAAATAGATAGAAGAAAGAAAGGAATCAATCCCAAAATATTAAGTAAATTAGAACACTACAATAAATTGTAATACCCTAATCTAGACTAACACAATCAAAGACCAATATCCGAGGGGGAAGAGACTTGAACTCAAGCAATGGATCTCTCACACAAGAAAATCCAAGAGAGATCCAAGAAGAGAAAAAGGGTTACAACACACACACACACTTTCACAAGAGTATTCTCTATCGTCCAATAAACTCTAGCTAAATGACTAAACCCTAGGGTTAGGCTATTTATAGTAGCTAGTTAAATACAACGATAAATGGACTAAAATAGCCCCTAATGTTAATTCTGAAAATCTGCCAGGAGAGGTCCTTCTTTGCTATCACTATCGCGATGTGTATTCAGATATCTCATCGCGATCGCGAGATATCGCGCTAAGTCTCTCGCGATCGCGGACTTTGAATATTTTCTTCTTCGTTATCGTGCCACTTTCTTCGCTATCGCGATGTGCAAATTTCCAGAATCCTGCAGTCTTGCATTTTTGCTCATTTGGCCATCCTTTTGACTTGACCCTTGCTTTCCATGCCCTCTTAAAGCACTCCAAGCTCTTGATGTCTAACATGAACTCTCCACGGCTTCGAGCGCCAATTCGGTTCGCATCATCCATTTTTCAAAATTGAGGGGCAAATCATCTGGACTAGTCTCACAATTTAAGGGAAAAGTTGAGTCTTTTCCCTTGTAAAAACGGTGCCCGCGTGTAGAAGAGTTTTGTCATTAATCAATAAGGATAAATTTAGCCCATTTTTATAATTTCAAGGTGAATGACCTGAAATATGTAGGATGACGCCTTCCGAAAAGCGTTGTTTTTTCTAGACCTTGCGTAAATGCGGAATGATCCATAGACTCTAATTTTTTAAACAGTACCATTTTGCAAAGTTCAAAGGCAAATAAGGACCTTTACCCTTCTCTTAACGAGCTACGCATTAAGATGGACTATAAGTTTGGTATAGAGTTGAAATTTTTTTGCGAACGTACCTATATATAATCTACAAGTAACATGTATAGATGTAAAAAGAAATTATTAGTGATACGCGACAACTAATGATTTCATTTGTACACAATAATCTTTTCAAGTTTAACCTGCTTATTTAGATAATTAAATTGATAAACACGACAGACAAGAAAAAACTTTTTCATAGAATGTAAAACTAAATATGAATGCCATATGGTCAATTTACAAAATTGTCCATAAAACACCTTCTCAAGATTTTTCTTACCGTGTATTTCGACTTCTTTTCAAGACAAACCAAATCAAATCGAATGCACATCATTTTTTTTAAGTCTGTTTAACTCAATTTCTCAGTTTAAAATTTTAGGTGTTTCTTGAACACACTTACTCTCACGTGAAATTAAGGATATTAGGCTGAGCTCCGCTAAATATCAGTACCAGATAAACATGCTGGAGGTAAGGGCTCTAAGCTGTGTTTGCAAACTGTTCACCTCGATGATATAAGCAACGTGGTTATAGGAGGAGGATTTAAAGACATTTTGCTTATATTATACCAACTCTTATCCTCAAGGATTTAAGCTGCTGGTACAGTTACATGTACTGCTTCTACTAAGTAATATGATACAATTCAATTATTATTAGTGGAGAATTCAGAAATTGGGAATGTAATGTTTAGTACCAACATATTAACATTTATTCATGATCACAATTCCCGTGAAATTGTCTCGAAAAGCCAGTTGTGTGCATTTTTTGCGGGCATCCCTTTACCCCTAATATTGTTCAAACACTTCTAATTATAATATCTGAGGAGTGACTAACATGCGCTCCACGTAAGAAAAATCTTAAAATTCTTATTTTCTGCAAAAGTTCCATATCCACAACCATTGAGCATAATAATATTCATGGTGATGTAAGTTGCTAACATAAAATCAACATTTACAGTTCAGTTCTCAGTTCAAAGGCAAAACACACCTGCTAACGAGTTCATTGAACACAACTCGAGATATCGATAGAGTTATACAAATGATAATGACTGAACGAAAAACAAATTTGCTAACTCTAGCCCTTATGAAGGGGAAATAGGCTCACCTACGCTAAAAGCACTGGCTGCTACTAGTTCATTTTCGTAATTATAACTTTGAATTTGTAAAACAAGAAAGTGAAAAAATGATTTTACATATTGTCTGAGTAAACAACTATCCATTTATGTTTGGACAAGAGTCAGAATACATGTTATACTGAATCTACAACTAAGTAATGGTAAATATGTGCTGAAAGTAACCTCAATTCACACACTGAAGTATTTGTGTATGTATGTGCAGAAATTCATACTATATCAATATTTGATTGTGTTCTGGTTTACAGTAATACGGTATACTGAAATCTATGATGCTTGTATCAGGTGATCGGCTTAGTTCAACCTCAGTGTGATTGAGTTGGTCGGCTTGCCTCTGACCTTCAATATTTCTAAAAGAGCCTCAAGAAAGCATACCCAAGTCAAAACATGCATGATAGTGTATATAAGAAAATGGAGGCTTTCATAAACTCTTTTGCTTAAAACTAATAAATTTTAGTATAAATTGCAGTTAACGAATTTTCTTAAGATCATTGATTGTGCAAAAAAATTACTGTAGCAATTTCATCCAATACAAAGAAGGAAAGGTGAAAAATTATAACTGCGTCATAGCATCTGAATCTTTAAACTTCATGGATTTGACTCGCGGTTAAACCATCCAGCATCTACAGCTCACTAATCCGGCAAATGTGGCGTCCTTGGCTCACTGAGTGTGTACTCGTTTGACAAGTCGTGGTGAAATGAATTAACAAAAAATGGAAAAATGAAGAGACAAGTAAAGAAGAAGGAAGGTTAGTTTCAAGTTATTTTAATGTCTGTGTGATTATGGAATCTCAAATATTGCAGAACCTGCCTAAGTGCCTCCTACTGGCGTAGTCTCTGTACGATTTGATCTGTGAACAAATTAACTTCTCGGTCTTCGGTCCAGGTCCTCGCTATCTCACACTTTAGTCATTGGATCAGATACATTCACAGAATGATACTTCTCGGAAATAGTTGCGCAATTTCAAAATTACCAAAATGGAAAAACCTGCTATATATGTTCATATTTCAGGTGCCATATAGTTCAAGTGGAACCTAATGCAAAAAATAGTTTAAAACTACAATGGCGAAAAGAGAAGGTTGAAGCTTGAAAACCAGTTAGAACAAAAATTAACTACGATACTCTATAGCAATATAGACCTAAGGTGAAACAATCCACTAGCTCCAAAAAAGTTTGATCACAACTCTAGTTAAGTGTCATTTCAGCACATAACCTAGAAGGATAACACCATAATCTCTCTGATTACATTAATAAAAGTAAAACATATGGCCGTAACAACACAGATTTAACACCACAACATATTTCCTGTTCATGCTAGAAACAGTAGAACATAAGTAAACATTCTTAAAAATAGTTACAAACGGAGAAGGTTGGAACGTGCCCAAAAGATGAAAGTTCTCAAACATCAGCTATTAGATTCGTTGCACAGCTTATGCATCAACACTTGAATGAGATCCCTCATCAACTCTAGAATGAGGAGATCCTTCATTAACACTAGAATGGGGGGATTCCTCATCTACACTCCCCATCACTTGCAAAAAAGATATAGTAATTAAGATAACAAAAGAAAGGTAAAGCAAAGTTGTCTCAAAAAAAAATAAAATGCATTTTTTCTCATTCACTTGCCTATATAGAAAATTGGTAAGCTGGGGTGACATGAGTATATATTTATATATTAAAAGAAAAGGACAAGAAGAAGAAACATATATCTGACCAATTTCCTCAAGAGGATACAACCTCGTACTGGAAAAGTTTACAGGGAGGACTTATATAGAATGAGTCCACTAACATTCTGAGGAGGACTCATATATATTGGTCAATGGTTCGAAAGGGAAATTGTCTTCGTTTATGGCCAGATGCATTTGCTAGATGTATGGCACAGGAAATTAACTCTGAAAGATGAGTTTTCTCATTTATGCGCGGTCAGCAAAGATAGGGAGTTAAAAAAGGAAGTTGATCTCCTCAGAGGAGACAGTTGACAAACATCATAAAGCTAATACTGCAGTTTTCTTGGACAAACCACATCACCATTTAGTCTTAACATTTATCATTGTAAGAACTGAGAAGTATGTTTTTTCTGTTTTCTCCTCGTTTGGAGAGTAAGTCTTGGTGTAAAGATGCATGATGCTGGTTGGAAACAAATATAGGTCACACTACATCAGCATTAGGTGTGGTTTATCATCGGGTGCTACTAGATGGAGTAGGTCGTGCACACAATAGCACCAACAAGGTTTTCTTTTCTTTTAAAGAACCGATGAGTACCTTTCTCCATTTAAAACCTGACTTTCCTAATGACTGCGTCTAACCCGCACACTACTAGGCCAAATGTTCAGGGACGCAACGACAGAGCTTTTACATCATTAGCAACATAAATTGGCGTACGTCTGCAACTTATAGGCTTACTTTATCACAATCTGCCTCCCCCCACCCAAGAGAAAACCCACAAAGGAACGAGGTTTACGTAAGAGGGCAGAACATTAATACAAGAAATTATTCAAATTTTCAGCCGTCTCAAAAAAGTGGAGCGAGCATGGAACACATAGCCTATACCCTTGATTTACTAACAATAAGCATGATAAACAATGTATAACAATATAGAAGCAGCGTACAAAGTTTACATTGATTATTTAAACGATTTGTTTAATCCTGCAAAATTCGACGTCAGTGTCTCCAGCAGCAACTCCGTCCCACACCAATGCTTGAAAGGTGTTTAGTCCATGAGTAGTATGGGTGGCTTGAAAGGTGAAGTAATAGAAGATGCCAGCAGAAAATGATGCGGTTACCCACAGAATGTCGACGAACTCATATTTTGTAGCATTCTTGGAATTGAAAGTATCAAGTGCCAAGTTGCAGAGGTCAATGAATTCCTTTTTTGACTCAGGATCGTTGAGGTGATCCATCATAGGCACAATTACTTGATTACAAGTACCACCAGCATACACAGTGATATCGAAACCCTCGCTTTCCTTCAACTCTTTCTTATACTGTTCCATGACCTTGGGGTCCACCCTGGTACCATCGAGTCGTTCACAATCAGAATGATCGGAATATTCGTGCACGTTGTTGTTGTCCTCATCATCATCGGAATACACTCCATCTCCTTCTTCTTCCTTGTATTCATCTTCAAATTGTCGTTTCGTTCCACGAGGAGCAAATTCGCAAGACATCTCCATCAAAGTGATATTTTTGAAACCCTAATATTCCCCCAATTTATACTGGTGCTTCTTTCTTTCTTTCTTTTTCTATACATCTCTCGTCCACGTAACCTTACAAATATATATATAGGGGGAGGGACTTTTCCTACTTTGTTTAGGACTAGTAACGGTTTTGGCTGGCCTTCCTTATTTTTTCTAGACTCAAATTATTCCTTTTTTAACTTTACTACTACTGTAATAATAATATAGTACGTAATATTCAAATTAATTGCAACTGTAATATTTCTCATTTGACGGTTTTTAGGTTCAGTTTGGTTTTGGAAGGATTATTTACAACCTTTTTCTTTTCCTATTAAATACAGATTTGAAAAACTGAATTATTGAAATAAATATATCGCCTACTCAGATTTGGCAATAGCTAGGCTTTACTAGCAGCAAGGTTTCCTCTTTGTGACTTTTGGCGACCGCCAAGAGTTTTTGTTAGGTGCGGGGAGGTTTCCTCTTTGTGAATTTTGGCGACCGCCAGGAGTTTTGTTAGGTGCGGGGCTAAAAATTAAAGAGTTACAGAAAGTGTTTATGAATTGATCAACAACAACGACAGCAACAACATACCCAGTAATGTCCTGCAAGTAGGGTCTGGGAAGGGTGAGATGTACGCAGACCTTACCCCACCATGGTGGAGAGGCTGTTTCCGATAGACCCTCGGCTAGAAAACATTTTGAAAACAAGTTTGAAAACAAACAAGGGAAGAAACAACTACGATAGCTCAAATACTCACATAAAAAGCAACAACTAGGAGCAAATAGAAAACATCAATAGTGTTAAAGACGCAGAACAAGATAAAACTACAATGTATATAGGAATAATAAAGCTAATATGACATCAATTTAATGCCTACAACCTAACCTTCTACCCTAATCCTCGCCCTCCACACTTTCTTATCAAGGGTCATGTCCTCGATCGGTGATCTGGAGGTGAGCTATGTGTTGCTCCCAAACGCACACGCAAGTATACGTGGTCGCCAAGTAATAAAGTGATAAAATCGAGTATCGTTCCCACGAGGACTGTGCAGACTAATACTTAATAAACAATTTCTAAACAAACTATCCAGAGGTCTTTTTCTTTGATGGTGAGAGTTTTTGTAACCAAAAAGCAGTAATTAAAGTGCTAGATGTGCAGTCAAGCGATGGTGCAATACTTTGGTTGTTAACAATATTAAGAGGACGGTCCAGGGTCAGAGTTACGAACAATCTGGTTGATGTATCCAATTGATTCCACTTCTTGAATCCCGGGTTACTAACTGACAGAGTAAATGTAACTGTGAAAACCTTTCAGTTCTTCACAGTCTATGCAAGCTACTTCAATCCCTATATGTCTATGGGTTAAATCACATGCACGCATTAACGAACTTTGTAATGAGTTAAACTAGTGATAAGACCCAAACCGCTACAAGACCTCTCACTCGGAGCCAAGCCAAGTTGATCCAAGACGTCCATCTTCACTTGATATGGAAGGGTATGGAAGAAGGCTCCAAGGGCGACTTGAAGACTGTGCTTTGGTGTGCCGTGGATGGGGAACCTTCTAGTACACTTGACGAGGCATTCGGAGCGCATTTGGAGGCAATACAAGTGCCCACGGAACCAGGCGGACCGCCTACTCAACTAGGCCGGCCGCCTAGTTTTGAAGCACTCTCTGGATTTTGACCAGGCGGCCCGCCTCTGCAAACCAGGCGGACCGCCTACTCCTTCAGCAAAGGCAAACAGGCGGGGCGCCCACTCTCAGTAGGCTGGGCGCCTACTTCTGTGGAAGGTTGCGGGATTTGCTAGTTTTTGACTATGTTTTGGACAAGTTTAGCCCTACGTGGCCTTTATTGTTTAAACCCACTTTAGGGGTATTTTTGAGCTTTCATTACAATTAGGTGAAGTCTATAAATACTTCACAAACCTCTTTCAAACGATCACCTTACACTTTGATTATTATTGAATGAGAATTGAGTTGAACTCTTTGGAAGAATCCTTTGTCCTTGGTTGCTTGAATTCACTAGTGTAACCTAGTTGAGTCTTGAACCGCTAACCCGACCATTCGACTTGCGAGTCCCGTGTTGTCTCGAGGGTCGTTGCATAGTGTAGGTCCTCCTGGACACCGATTCGAGGGTATCTCGGGACAAGTTCCCCGTGGTTACCTCGAAGGGAGTTCGAGAAGTGTCTCGCTCTTCTATCTTTTTGTTCCGCGTATTTGATTCCTATCATCTTGGTATCAGAGCAAGGCTCGGGTATCGTTTCTACGAACCCCCGACCCTTGATTCTTCGTGCCTAGGTTAGTTTTGTTTTTAGGTTCTTGTTTATTGTTTTTGAAAAAAAAAAAAAAAAAAAAAAACATCAAAAAAATTTTAATCGTAGATTCTTGGATTGTTACATTCGTTGTTGGATTGTTACTGGAGTTTGTTCCTTATTGGAAACCCGTTCTTTTGGTACCCTAAACGCTTGATTTGGAGTTGAAACACAAGAATTGGAAATTTTGAATCCCTTGAAATTGAAAAGATTGAAACCCTAGCTATGAACATGGTAGATTGTTGAATTTTGATTGGGGTTGATTAAAATTGATTGGGGTTCGTTCTTTGTGGTTGAAACAACATTGGGGTACCTTTGAATTGCTAAAACAACGTTGGAATCGTTGGATTTTTGGGTGCAAAACCAAGAACTTCGTGTTGAATCTGTGCTGAAGCTTGCAGTAGGCGGGGCGCCTAGTAGATCAGGCGGACCGCCCGATTTCTGTCAACTCTCTGGACTTTGGAGTAGGCGGACCGCCCACTTGCAGAGGCGGACCGCCCACTCTCCACTGAAGCCAAACAGGCGGACCACCTACTGGAAACAGGTGGGGCGCCTACTCTTTGTTAGGTGTGGTTTCGGGTAGTTTCTTCTAGGATCGTTTGTTTGTTTGATTGCATCGCATCTAGTTAGCACTTCTTTGAGTAATCTTGCCTACTTGAAGTGTGCTAACCCTTCTAAGCTATTAGGAAACTCAAGCCTAGACCGGAGATTAGAACTCAAAGAAGACTCGTAGTCTCTTTTGGCTCAAGTCCGCACTTAAAGAGCTATCGTTCCGATAGAGTCCTATTAACTCCACTCACCCCGGAGCTCATTGGGCTTTTGAGTTGAGTGATCTAGTTGAGGTTTACTATTCAACTTAGTGAAGCTTTTGGGTTCAAGCAAGAGTGAAAAATCCACCACCCACTATACGAGTGATCCGAGTGAAAACTTGTGAGGGAGTGTGTGAGGTTGTTTTCGCTAACGTTTGTTACTTGTGCAGGTACAATGTCTACCGAAGGACAAGATTTCATAAAGGAGGCCTTGGCTAACCTTCTTGCCAAGGTGGACCTCATTAGCCAAAGAGTTGAGTCTCTTGAAAAGGGTGCCTCAAGTGCCCTAGTTGAGCAAGAGACTTCCAATGCTCAATCGGAGAAAGGGACCCCGAGTGTCCAAGCTGAGAAAGGGACCCCGAGTGTCCAAGTTGAAGTCTCGAGTAATCCAAACTTTACCCCGGAGCAGATGAGCCTTGTCATTGATATGTTCAGTCAACAACGGGTAAGGGAGGAACGAGAGAGAGTTGATCCAATGTTGGGCAATCCCCAACGAACGGGCATTCCCCGTATCTTAGACAACCCTCCAAGAAACATTCCACTACCACAACCCATCCGAAATGTGCAACCTCTTGGGCAAGTTGATGAAGCTCAAGACGGGGAGGAAACTAATGATGGAGATGACATGTATGGGTTTGATGATCACTTTCAACCGAGGAGAGGTATGAATTGGGGACGGAATGTAGATAGAGGTAGGGGCCGAGGTCGAGGGCACCCTATGGGGTATGTTGGGGGGGATGCTAGGAGAGATTATGGAGGTTATGGTGGTTATGGGGATCACTATGGGGGCCAACCGGAGCCTTTCCAAGGGGGTCGTGATAACAACAACAACCTCAATAGTGTGAAGCTCACTATTCCTTCTTTCAAAGGAAGTAGTGACCCGGTGGAGTACAAAAATTGGAAGCTGGCCATGGAACGAATATTTGAAACTAATGACATGCCCGAGGTGAAGAAAACCAAGTATGCAATATCTTCCTTCGAGTCTTTTGCTTCTACTTGGTGGGAGTCGGTAAAGAGGAATAGGAGGAGGACGGGAATGGCTATTAACCTTACTTGGGAAGAGTTGATTCGGGTGATGGATGAGAAATACTTGACTAATCAATACCGGGTTGAGCAACAAAAGCGTCTCTATGAGTTGAAACAAGGTTCCAATTCGGTTGGGGAGTACTTCAATGAATTCGAGCAAATCCGAATGAACCTTGACATAGATGATGAAGACCATGAGATGGCCATGATCCGTTTCAAAGGGGGCTTAAACCGAGACATAGCTTCACAATTGAAGTTCCACAAATATGATGATCTCTACAAGCTATGTGAGGATGCGGTTGAAGCCGAGAAGTGGGTCAAAGAGGAGAAATCCTTCCGCTACAAGAGTAGCACTACTACTCCAACAAGCAATACAAAGGGGTGGAAGACTCCTACCACAAATGCAAGGTTCCCGAGTGCAAGTGGAACGAGTGGTGCCAGTGCAAGCAAGGATGTGAAGAAGCCATTTGAGAAGCACACACCCAATGTGGGAGGTAATTCTAAAACCCAATTAAATACTCCTACTTCTTCTTCCATTCAATGTCACAAGTGCAAGGGCTATGGACACTTTTCTAGGGAATGTCCCACGAAGAGGACCATGGTTGTTGTTGGCAATGATGTTTATGAAAAGGAGAGTGAATCGGAGGATGAGGGGGTAGAGGGAGTAGAGGGAGATGAGGGAGTAGTGGAGGATGGTGAAGATGACACGGTGGAGGATGAGGAACCTCATACTTTTCTAGTAGTGAGGAGGAGTCTAGGAGCTATGATTGCGGAGGATGGTGAAACCTTGCAAAGGGAGAACCTCTTCCATGCTAGGTGTCGTGTTAAGGGTGTTGTGTGCTCTATGATCATTGATTCCGGGAGTTGTACTAATGTGGTGAGTCAATCTCTCATAACTCAATTGAAGTTGCCTACCATGAAGCATCCCAAGCCATACCGGTTACAATGGCTTAGTGAATGTGGGGAGCTCAAGGTAGTGAAACAAGCAATGATCAAGTTTAAAATGGGAAGTTATGTTGATGAACACTTGTTCGACGTTGTGCCCATGCAAGCTTGCCACCTTCTCTTTGGAAGGCCTTGGCAATTTGACCGGCAAGTGGTTCACAATGGACGTGTTAACACTTACACGCTCCAACATGAAGGAAGAAAGTTTGTGTTGAAACCCCTAACTCCTAAACAAGTGAGTGATGACTACAATCGAATGAAGGAGTTGAGGGAAGCGGCAAAGGCCAAGTCAATCATTGAGACTAGCCCGTTGCCCAAAAACATGGTGGCAATCCCACCTACTTCATCCACCGGTGGCATATGTGCCATGATGCAACCGGGCGAGCTCCTAAGAGGTAATGATGGCAACAAGTTTCTCCTATGCTTAGTGCACAAAGGTATGGCTCTTAACTCTAATCATGATGTTTCTTCTAGTCCTTTACCTAGTGCTTTGAAAAATGTTTTGGAGAACTTTGGGGACATGTTCCCGGATGAGATGCCCGATGGCTTACCTCCCTTGAGAGGTATTGAACATCAAATTGATTTTATTCCGGGCTCTAAAATCCCAAATAAGCCGGCCTATAGAAGCAATCCCGAGGATACGAGGGAGTTGCAAAAACAAGTTGATGACTTGCTTTCAAAGGGCTTGGTGAGGGAAAGTTTGAGTCCTTGTGCCGTACCGGTCATTCTTGTCCCAAAGAAAGACGGCACTTGGAGAATGTGTGTAGATTGCCGAGCCGTGAATAAGATAACGATCAAGTATCGTCACCCTATTCCACGGCTTGATGATATGTTGGATGAATTGAGTGGGTCGCGTGTCTTTTCTAAAATCGACCTTAGGTCCGGCTACCATCAAATCCGGATGAAACCCGGGGATGAATGGAAAACCGCATTCAAGACCAAATTCGGTCTCTATGAATGGTTGGTAATGCCCTTCGGGCTTTCCAACGCACCTAGCACTTTCATGCGACTCATGAATCATGTTTTGAAGTCTTTTATCAACAAGTTTGTCGTTGTCTATTTTGATGATATCTTGATCTATAGTAGGACAATTGATGAACATGTTGACCACCTTAGGCAAGTGCTTGAAACCTTGAGAGCCGAGAAGCTCTATGCTAACTTCAAAAAGTGTGCCTTTGGTGTAGAGAAGGTTGTCTTTCTTGGGTTTGTAGTGAGTGCCCAAGGAGTGGAGGTGGATGAGTCTAAGGTAGAGGCCATACGTGATTGGCCTACTCCTACTACCGTGACTCAAGTGAGGAGCTTTCATGATCTTGCTAGCTTTTATAGACGATTTGTGAGAGACTTTAGCTCCATAGCCGCTCCACTCACCGAATTGGTCAAGAAAGACCAACCCTTTGTTTGGGGAGAGCCTCAAGAGAAGGCTTTCCAAGAGTTGAAAGGTAGGTTGAGTACCGCCCCGTTATTACAATTGCCCGACTTTGGGAAGGCATTTGAGGTTGAGTGTGATGCCTCGGGGGTGGGAATTGGTGGTGTGTTAATGCAAGATAGTAAACCCATCGCCTACTTTAGTGAAAAGTTGAAAGGGGCCTCCTTGAATTATTCTACATATGACAAGGAGTTGTATGCCCTTGTGAGAGCCCTTGCCCATTGGCAACATTACCTTTGGCCTCGTGAGTTTGTAATCAAGAGTGACCATGAGTCACTCAAGCATTTGAGAGGCCAAGAGAAGCTCAATAAGAGACATGCCAAGTGGGTTGAGTTTATTGAGTCCTTTCCCTATGTGATCCAATACAAGAAAGGGAAGGACAATGTTGTGGCGGATGCGCTTTCTAGAAAGTTCGCATTAGCCACCACTCTCACCTCTAAGCTCATGGGATTCGAGAGCATCAAATTGATGTATGCTCATGATCCAAAGCTAAAGAATGTCCATGATGCTCTAGAGAAAGGGGAGAGAGTTGCGAAGTACCAATGGTCGAATGGATTCATCTTTAAAAATGGTAGAGTGTGCATACCCGAGTCCTCATGGAGGGAATTGCTTGTGCAAGAGGCACATTGTGGGGGACTCATGGGTCACTTTGGGGTAAGGAAGACTTTGGTCGTTCTTCAAGAACAATTCTATTGGCCGAAGATGAGGGTGCATGTGGAGAAGTTTTGCACTAATTGCCTTGAGTGCAAGTCCGTGGTTGGATATATCAATGGACTTTGTCATGGGATTACCAAGGACTAGGGGGGCCACGATAGCATCTTTGTTGTTGTGGATAGGTTCTCAAAGATGGCTCATTTCATTCCGTGCAAAAAATGTGATGACGCCCAACATGTAGCTTCCTTGTTTGTTGAGAATGTTTTGAAGCTACATGGTGTGCCTCAAACTATAGTGAGTGATAGGGACACTAAGTTCCTAAGCCATTTTTGGCGAAGTTTATGGGGTGCTTTAGGCACCAAGCTCTTGTTTTCTACGTCCCACCACCCACAAACTGATGGTCAAACCGAAGTGGTAAACCGAACCTTGGGTGCTCTTCTTAGGGCCATGACCCGAGGTAAGGCCGGGACGTGGATTGATAGATTTCCTATGATGGAGTTTGCCTACAATCGTACATTGCATAGCGCTATTGGTATGACTCCTTTTGAATGTGTTTATGGTTTTAACCCCTTGATTCCCCTTGATCTAACCCCTTTGCCAAGGGAAATGGTTGTTAATTTTGAAGGTAAAGCTCGAGCCAAGGCTTTGATGGAGCTACATGCTAAGGCGAAGAAGAATTTGGAGGAATCTTATGCTAAGGTTGCCTCTAAGAAGAACAAGGGACGAAAGAAGGTGGAACTCAAGAAGGGTGACTATGTGTGGGTGCACTTCCGGAAAGAGAGGTTTCCAAACCTTAGGAAAGGGAAGTTGGCACCCCGGGGAGATGGCCCTTTCCAAGTGCTCTCGAAGATCAACAACAATGCCTATGTGGTCGACTTGCCAAGTGAGTATCAAGTTTCTAATACTTTCAATGTTAGTGACTTGGTTCCTTTGAATGTAGGTAATGAAGAGGTCGTGAATGATGATGGAGAGGCCGTGAATGATGATGAAGAGGTCGTGGATGATGCTTCGATTTCGAGGACGAAATCCTCTCAAGAAGGGGAGGATGATAAGACCCAAACCGCTACAAGACCTCTCACTCGGAGCCAAGCCAAGTTGATCCAAGACGTCCATCTTCACTTGATATGGAAGGGTATGGAAGAAGGCTCCAAGGGCGACTTGAAGACTGTGCTTTGGTGTGCCGTGGATGGGGAACCTTCTAGTACACTTGACGAGGCATTCGGAGCGCATTTGGAGGCAATACAAGTGCCCACGGAACCAGGCGGACCGCCTACTCAACTAGGCCGGCCGCCTAGTTTTGAAGCACTCTCTGGATTTTGACCAGGCGGCCCGCCTCTGCAAACCAGGCGGACCGCCTACTCCTTCAGCAAAGGCAAACAGGCGGGGCGCCCACTCTCAGTAGGTTGGGCGCCTACTTCTGTGGAAGGTTGCGGGATTTGCTAGTTTTTGACTATGTTTTGGACAAGTTTAGCCCTACGTGGCCTTTATTGTTTAAACCCACTTTAGGGGTATTTTTGAGCTTTCATTACAATTAGGTGAAGTCTATAAATACTTCACAAACCTCTTTCAAACGATCACCTTACACTTTGATTATTATTGAATGAGAATTGAGTTGAACTCTTTGGAAGAATCCTTTGTCCTTGGTTGCTTGAATTCACTAGTGTAACCTAGTTGAGTCTTGAACCGCTAACCCGACCATTCGACTTGCGAGTCCCGTGTTGTCTCGAGGGTCGTTGCATAGTGTAGGTCCTCCTTGACGCCGATTCGAGGGTATCTCGGGACAAGTTCCCCGTGGTTACCTCGAAGGGAGTTCGAGAAGTGTCTCGCTCTTCTATCTTTTTGTTCCGCGTATTTGATTCCTATCAACTAGGCAAGCAAGTATATGTCTATCCTACTCGCAAATTGGTTCCCCGATGCCCGGGTTCACAAACTAGTTCTATTCTTTCTTATTACGTAATTAAATTCCCTCTTTCGAGTTCAATCTAAAAACCATAGATGACGCATAATTATCGAGCTCTAACAATTACACAAGTGAAATCAAGAAAGAATAAGTAACCCGTTATGGGATTCAATCAATGGAAATCAATCTTCAAACAATCAACCTTCATGTAATACTCTAACCCTAGAACATAATGCTTAGCCACACATATTCATAATCACAAGGCAAAGATTTGGTGTAATAATGAAGTAATTGATGTAATAGATGAAAGATTAGGAATAAACCCTTGTTCAATGAGTATGGTGCTCTCAATATTGCTCCAAAGTAAGAACTCCCTTCAAAAACTAAGTAAAGTACTATTTATAATATTTACAAACATCTAGTAATAAGTTAGACCCAATGCTAGACGGAATAGGAAGTAAAAATGCGCACAAGGGGCGCTATAACGGGCGCCCCGCGCCTCGTAACGCGTGACAACAACCAGAAGACGTTGAACTCTCCACGCCTTAGGGGCGCGGCGCGCAAGAAACCGCTCCAGACACTGCGCGCATTGGGCAGCGCGCCGCGTGGGTAAAAGCGCTGGCCAAAATCCTTGCTCCTTGGTCCGAAATCTCGCCTCGTGTCGTGCCCTCATGTGCTCAATCCAATCCTCACTCAACTTCCACTCAATTCTTGCTAAATCAAGCATCTAAAAGCTCCAAATGCACTGCGTAACAACCTACACACGCACGACATCAAATCAGTGTAAAACCACATTCACAAACTATAAAACGAGCGAATAACAAGCTCAAACATGCGGAAATATTAAGGAAACTTTGGCATAAAATGCCAAACATCACCACCCCACACTTGAACCTTTGCTCGCCCTCGAGCAAGTCACATCTCACTTCCCAACCTAGGTAAAACAGGTCTGCCTATGACTATGGTTGATACCGACCATTGAACCAATGCACACATGACTACTATGGATCCACAACATGCCAACAATTTATCAAACTCAAAAATATGAGAACAACCACCCCAAAATAGCTCAAGTGCACAAACTCAACTTATTGCAACCATGCTCCCACAAAATCACACCTATCTACTCAACCAAGAACCATCAACTTTACCTAATTCATGCAAACCATGTGCCCTCACCACTATGAAGCAAAAGAGTGCCCCCCCCCCAAAGTTCACACACAACAATAGATATCATGAATAGAACGGGGGCGATAACAAATGAATTCACTCACTCTCATGAAAACCTCACATGTCACACACAATGTACCATAGGCTTGCCCGTAGTGTAGGACTCCACTAATGTAGGCTCACTCCAATCGGGATTAACTAGGACTGTAGAAAGGTCGTAATGTAGGCTAAGGGGTGGGTAGGATACATATGGTAATAGTGACTACCTCCCTAAGCACTTTAATACATCACAATATTTCATCACAATTCTCAACAAACCACCCAATCAACACTTCCACACATACACCTTCTCAACAAGTAGCATTTTTTCTTTTAAGCACACACTAGCAAGGAATGGATGTCTTTTCTCTCTTTTTTTTTTCTTTTTCACAATTTTTTTCTTTTCAACTTTGCTATTTTTTCTTTTCTTTTTCAATTTCATTATCTTCCAACCTTGCCAATGCTTTTCACTACTTCACAATTTTTAACAATTATTCCCCTTCTTTAGCTCCACTCAAAACCTCCCAATATCCAACCACAACTCCAACATTATACACAATATCAACTAAAGTGCATAAGGAGTAAAGGGCCAAAAGAGACAATTTAGAACAAATGGGTAGGCTCGGGGTGTGGGTGCTAACAAAAAGGGTCAAAGAAATCACAACAACAATTTTTTTCAAGGTATATATGTAAGGGTAGGCAAATCAAAAGAAGGCCTTGTATCATTTCTCGACTAGAGCAAACCTAGGATTTCGCTTTGCACACACACGGGGCAAGTTCTAGACATTAATATGCAACATGGAGCAAACAAGAGCATGCCTCACACACACATTGCACATGATCCACACAAAAAGGTTCCATCAACAACTCTCAATCAAGCATCTAGAATGCAACTTGCGGAAATTTAAGCACTAATGCACAAAGGTTCACAATAAAGTCAAGCAAGCGGACTCAAACATATCAAGGGGGTCGTTCCATTTTTTTCTCTAGGCATGTATCACAATTAAAACCCAAGGACACCACAAATAGCACATGCAACAAGTTCAAGTCCACCGGTATCAAACAAATCAAAGGCACCTAGCATTCTACCTATTTTCTTCGTCTAGGGTCATCTATAACTAACTACTCTAATCCTAAAAAATAAAAACTACCCGGTTCAAAGGCCTCCCCGTGGAAAAGAACCATGGCCATAAGAAAAACCACCGGGTGGATGACATGTGCCACTAATAAAACTAAAAGGAAAATCTTTTTGGAATTTTTTCAGTGGTTTTCTAATTTTTTTTTCTTTTCATATATTAAAGCAAGAAATAAATCAAAATAAAGTCA